>CM060173.1:102805729-102892270 GCA_030549775.1 Tamarix chinensis | reverse complement strand
GGCGGTCCAGGGGAAAAGAAAAAGAAGGAAAAGGAAGGGCCAAACCGGCCGGGAGAGGGGGAGAGGCGCGGGAGTGTTGGGCCGCATAGGGGGAAGGGGGAGTTGGGCCAACAGGCCGACCCAGGTTGGGGGAATATAGAAAAAAAAGAAGAGAAGAAAGGAAGGAAAAGGAAAAAGAGGGGGGAAAAGGAAAAAAAAAAAGAAAATGGAAGAAGAAGGGAAAATGGTGGTTGGCTTAATTAATATAATTTGGGTAATTTGGGAAGATTAATAAAATATAAATATTAAAATAATAATTAAATTCTCTTTTTAGGTTGATTTAGGGATTTTTGAAAGAATTTTCTTAAATTCCATTTTAATTAACAAAACACTCTAATTTTCTCTAATTAAATTATTTATAAAGTTTATATTAATTTGAAACTATTTTATCCTTCTTAATTTAAATAAATTAATTTATTTAATTAATTTCCAAAATTAAATCCTTAATTAGCTTAAAATACTACAATTCCTCCTATTTAAAACACTTATAAATTTCTTCTTGATTTGCCTTAATTAACTTTATTTTATTTTAATAAAATTAAATTATTTGATTAACTTTCAAAATAAAAATCTTATTTAATAATAAATAATAAAATTAGGATTTTCGGGGCATTTCAATCTGTTTATTTTGTTTTAAGTTATACATGTTTTGCCTTATATTCAATGTGAGGATGATGGCAACATGTAATTATCTTCATATTATACTTCCACTAAAAATAAATTTTTTAATAGTAAATTTTAGGGTGTTCCAATATATATATAATATTTAGTAAGAATCACCTTTTATAATGAGAATTAAAAATTACCTTAGTTTCCTCTATCTATTGAAAGTAATATATATCACTTGGAATAGTTTTATAACTTAAAATATAAATATTCAATATTTATAATTATATCATCGTCTTTTTTTTTATGACAGTTCTGAGCTACTTATAGTTAGTTTCTCCATCTACTAAAATTAGTAAATAATTTCTTCAATTAAAAATTTCTTATATATATATATATATATATATATTATAGAGATATAGTTATAGCTTCCGGAAACAATTAATATAGCTGAACTATCCTTTATATATTTGAGATTTGTTTGTATGAAACATGTAGCTAGAGCTAACAAAAGTTGACCCGACCTGAAAAATCCAACGAATACCGACTTGATCTGTCCGAAATCTGATCCGATTTTATTCGAGTAATTAAAATTCTAAAACCTATCCGAGCTGATCCAATACATATCCGATATAATCCGAGAAATCGTAAGCCCAAAATAAATCCGACCCGACCCGCTACTCACTCGAAACCTTATATAACCCAAAAAACTATAAATCCGAAATGACCCGACCCGATCCATTATTTATCTGAGATCCAATATTATTTGAAAAATTATAAATCTATAAAGATTCAACTTAGTATTTCCCGAAAATTAACATTAACCCATAACTCAAATTTTCCAAAACTTATAAAACATGAAATAATATAGATGTGCAACTAATTCATACTAGCACTTACATCAAAATCTAGAAACAATATACTTTCATAAAATTTATGTCACTTATGTATATACAAATACAATATCCATTGATATCAATATTAAAATATAGAAAAAAAAGTAGAGAAAAAAAGAAGAAGAAAAACTTTACTATGCCATCTAAATATTAGTTCACTTCCATGATTTCATCTAGTACCATAAGATAATAACAGTGTAGCCTTGTACACTATATGTTAGTATCTATACGGTTATACCTTGCAATGTAACACCTACAACATCATAGGAAAGTAGGAAAAATCTAGAGTGAGAATGTTAGTTATTTATTATGAAAATTGAAGATTAATTTTTTTTATTACATCAATGGTGTTAAATAGTAGGAAGTTAATATTAGTTGGTCTTTGTCAATAATAGTCATTATTACTTACTTTATCTAATTTTTATCTTATTTAGCTTGATATGATCTAAATCCAATCTAAATTTGTCCCGAAAATATAATAATTCAAACTCATCCGAGCCCGATCCGAATCCGAACTAAAATTAGAACAACTCAAATTTATCCGAATCTGAGTCCCTCCGATCTCAACTAGACTCGATCCGAGAACTTAGAATGACTTGAAATTATCCGATACCGAGTTGATCCGAATCAAACCCTACCCAGCCCGACCCGATAAAATAATCCGAAATTATCCGAAATCGATATGACTCGATTATCATATAACCCGATCCGATAGTGACCCGACCCGTCCGATTGCCAGCTCTACATGTAGCTGTTACATATCTATTGGTAAATGATCAGGCTAGGTCACATACATTATAAAGAATCCTCACCTTTTCAATCTAGGATATATAGTCAGAGATGTTAACGAATCGAGCCGAACTAAATTATGATAGACTTGAATTAGACCCGTTTAATAAATAAATATAAAAATAAAATTTAAATTTAACTTATTTATGAATAATTCGAACTTTTAATGAGTTGAAACAAATTTTTAATGAGCCAACTTACAAACTTTTATGATAGATAAATTGAGTTTAGAAACTTTTACACCGTAAATAAACTTAAATCTAAATTTATTATCCTTAAACTTAACAGGTTTAATAATGGAGCCAAACTTTTAAGTTCTTATAACTGAACAAGCGCACCTAGTCGACTCCTCGTAAAAAAAAAAAACTCCCCCAGCCGGTATATAGCATTTTGACTTGCGATACGGTAGTAGCCATATGAGTTATAAATCAAATTCAATAAAGCCGGCCGAAGAGCGTAAATTTGAAGAAACGTCGAAATACCCCGAAAATTGAAAAAAAAAAACACACAAGATAGCATTTTCCATTTCTGATTTGCCAAAGCCTCTACACTTCGTCATAATAAATAATCCGTCTACTCTACAACCAAGCTCAAATGGTCACTCCCCCCCCCTTCCCTCCTCTCAATTCAAAGAAAAATGCAGTTAATGGATTTCATCGATCAATGGGTTACCATATACGAAGATTGAAATGATCTATCGTTTTGAATGAGTTCATCATCCTTCCTTCATGTTGATCTCCTCCTCCTACTGCCATACTACTGCAATGGGGCTTCTAACAATATGCTTTCCACCCACCCAAACGATAGATCCAAAAGAAGCAGCGCCTGAACTAATCCTTCTCCCAAACCCAGTAAATCTCACTTTATAGCTCTGTTTCTCTCCAACTGACTTGAACTTCAATACTTTAGGAGAAACGTCAACTAAAACCCCAACAGGTTTTCGACTCACGAACACTATGTACGTACTTCCGGCACTCCCAACATTGGTAACCGTCCTTGTATAAGTCACCGTCCTCCTCTTCTCCCCAGCCGAGAACAACAGCGCGAAAGAAGGATAATTCAGATCCCCTGAGTCCACGCTCCGAGGACAATGGAACCGTCTTCTGGCCACCAGACTGACCTGAGCCGTAGTGTAATTGATACTGCACAGGTAGTTCAGGTACTCTTCGACCGTGATGTCGTATATTAATCCAGGATCAGAGGCTCTTTCTGGATCAACATGACCCGACCCGAATGCAAAAGGTGTTGCAAACTTGTGTCCCTGAGTTATGTATGCATCTCTCATCGGACCGCCTCGGTCGTCGTGCGTGCAAGATGTCGTCATCAGGGCTGACTTGATGGCTGCCGGTGACCAATCCTTGTGCACCGACTTCACTAACGCAGCTACACCGCTTAGATGAGGACATGACATGGAGGTGCCGGAAACTATATTGAACAGGACGCGCCTCTTGTCACCGTCGAGCTCGGTGGGACTTCTGATTGGTGGCCAAGCAGCTAAGATGTTGACCCCCGGGCCAGTAATGTCGGGTTTAATCACGTACGGATCGAAGCTGCTAGGCCCTCTCGATGAAAATGCAGCCATAACCGGTGCACGGTACCCGTACTTGGTCCCCTTGAAAGTTATTGAAGCAGTCAGGTTTTTGTTCAGAGCAAGGTAGCTTTTTATGGATTTAGCAGCTTTAGCACCTAGTGCCGAGGCGGGTAAGAGGTGAGCGTCGGCTATGAGCTCTTCGCCCGAATTTGCATTGTTCAATAACAGCATCCCCGCTCCTCCTGCCTTCTTCACCAGCTCTCCTTTTTCAGTCCTATCGTTGATTCCTCGCTCACACAGAACAATCTTCCCTTTGACAAGCTTGGAAGATAGGGAGTTCTTGATGCAGAACTCAGCTCCGCTGCTACCTGCTGTTTCTTTGTAAACAAGAGGCAATTGCTTGGTAGGCCTGCCTTGGTACAACGACGTTCCCTCGTAGGATCTTCCGTTACCAATCTTAACGCGAGCAGGGAAGCCTCGACTGACGTAGCTCGCACCGATTGTCATCAGCCACGGAGCACTGTTCCCCACAGTAAAGCTATATGGGCCGGAGTTTCCCGCGGAACAGGAGACCAGGATCCCGTTTTGTGTAGCACCGAGGGAAGCAATAGCCATGCTGTCAGCGTAATAAGGTCTAGGGGCACCTCCTAATGAGAGAGACATTATGTCGACTCCATCAGCAACAGCTTTGTCTATAGCAGCTAGTATGTCTGAGGTAGCACAGCCACCCGAGTAGCACACCTTATACGCTGCAATCCTTGAGGTGTACCTCATTCCACTAGCAAAGCCTTTAGCTAAACCAAAGAGGCTAGCACCAGCGACCACACCGCCTGCTGCTGTTGAAGCAGTGTGAGTCCCGTGCCCGTTAGAATCTCTCGGAGATCTGAAGTCTTTAGTTTCGTTGATTCTTCCGCTGATTGCCTCGTAGCCCTCGTAAAATGCTCTGGCTCCTATGATCTTCCTGTTACAATTCGAGGATGTGAAGTTTGTTCCGGACTCGCAACCTCCTTTCCATCTCGACGGAACACGAGGCATGCCCGCATCACTGAAGCTGACATGCTCTGGCCATATTCCTGTATCAAAGACACCTACAATTACATCAGAAGCCAAGCTGGTTTTGTTCCATAGGCCCACGCCTTTCTCGAGGCCGAGGAAGTGAGTCGAAAATGTCGTATGGAGTTGGAGCAACTCATCAGGGTTTGCTAAAAGCACCCCATCTACGCTGCTTAGAGCTGCAGCCTGTGCAGCAGACAGCCTCGCAGCAAAACCCGTCATGGTATTTTCATAGACATAAAGAACCTCGGGTGCTGCTCCTTGTTCTTCACTATCTGCTGCTCGCGTTGCTGCTGCAGCTTCCTTCTGCGTGATGGATTCGAGCACCGATTCATACCATCGATTTGGGCGCTCGAGGGAAGCCTTCATTTCAGTGAGTTTAGTGTTATCCATGTGAATTATGTATGTTTTTTTCTGTGGCGATGCATGGGATGCTACTCCCATGAAAGCAAGCATCAGCAACAATGTCCCGCGTATCATCATGGCTGCACTGCACGGGAAAGGAAGAAAGGATTGTTTATATCATGCTACTCAAGACCGCAAGTAATTCATCCCATGAGTACTACAGTAGTTGCTGCAAAGCTGTAATTAACTTACACGAGCCTGACATACAAAAATTGATTCAGAGAGCAGTAAAGACAGTATGGCCAAAATTACCAAAAACTATATCCACAGTAACTAACTTGTTGCAGCATGGAACTACTGCACAAGAGGACAAGGAAAATAAGACCGCCAGAGCATAATTTGGAAATTCTACTTCAATGAATGCGTCGAGAATTAAACTATACGTACATACAAGGAAGAGGATGATGTTGGTCATTTACCTGCTCTGCTTAGCTATCCTATTCGCTCGCCTCCCAAAGCAAACAGTGATGATGTAGAAAGTTAAGGTGAAGGATAAGAAAGCTGAAAATATAATCCTTTATATAAGCCTAAAAAAAAAGATGAGTACAATTCTTATTAAAAACGGGCTGCACTATATCATGATAGCACATTCCTTTTGTAGTAAGAAATGTGTGATGATGAACGATCCGCATTCTTTTCCTTTCTCTTTTCTTTTTTTTTTTTTCAATTTTTAATTTTTTAATTATTTTGTTTTCGCTCCTCGATCTTCTCCGTAGCACAAAAGCAGAACGCATGTACTGATGAGAGCCCAGGGCTATATTTTACTTTCTGTCCATGACATTGCCTGGTTTTCAAGCATCATCATCACAACATTTTTTAAAAAAAAATTCTATCATATGGTACAAAGCTGTGGAAAAGCGATCAAATTACCTGCTTCTCTCTAATTTCCAATCATGAACTTTTCTCCCTAATCAAGAGAATTATGAAATGCATTGTTGCTTCATATTATACATTTGAGGAATATGTCACGACACAGAAGATCATATCTCCGTCGCCTGCTAAGAGGTTCAGGCCTTGGCGTCCCTAGGCTGGCCAAGTATAATTTTGCTGAGCATCATGACAAATACGGGCGACATCCCTCAATAAAATTAAGCACACCAGAAATGTATGGAAAAGGCGTCGAGTGTTACCTGTTACATAAAGTACACATGAGGTTGTAAGGGAACGCCCGCATTCTCATGGAACATCCGCACCCACAAGATGCTAGAGAAAGACACCGGCGCTCACTCCCAACACATAGAGTACAGACACCCTCGTCTGTCCGCCGCCGGGGTCTTCACATTGCTTCCTTGTGTTCTAGACATTTTCACGTCGGTAATTTTGCAACGCTCACTTTATGAGAGTTGCCTGACCTCGAAGCATCATCATGGCTCATCACTTTATGAACAGCTTTGGAAACTAATCAAAGCTGTATCTCCTCTCTAATTTCCAATCATTAATCAAGAGAATTATGAAAAGCATTGCTACATTATATCACGGTTGTTGAATGTCGTACATGACTCAAAAGATCATAAACAAGCACGAAGAGAGTTGAACTCTACTATTTCTCTCTCTATATATATATGCTTGATAATATACAAAATCCTATTATTATTGAAATAGATAAAATTAGGAATTGATTAAAAAAGAAATGTGTAGTCATATACAAATTTGTGACCCAGAAATTACCCTTCAATTTTCTTTATGATCATTACTATTATAGGAAGCCGTAATGCGAATACAAATTACAATACAGATGAGTCAGCCATTAATATATGACGAGGAGAGAGAGGACGGATTCGAACAAGAATGGTCGGACCCGGCCTCGGCCATTGAGTCGTCATGATCATATCAGTGGTAGAGATTAGTCTTCTTCACAACGCTCTTATGGAGACCGAATATCTAGGTTGCTTACTACATTTTGTTTATTGGTTATTAATTACTTAGAAGGGAACAAAAGATTACTTTAAGGAACCGTTTGTATCACACGGTACTTTTTGAGTATACGTACGTTGATGGGAATTACTTCGTAACGAATAGTGTGACAGTTACTCCATGTCTCCATCCATGGTGAAGCAGCCCCTCATGATTGAAGGCTGCCCTTTGAGTCGAGCCCAAGGAAGGAGGAATGGGCATGCGCAATGACACACACACAGACAGAAAGGAAGATAAAAGCTACCGGCCGGCCGGTGGCATGATCAGAAGAATCTATAAGACGGTACTCAATTCCAACGATTATCTTGATTCATAAACATTTACTTTATTTCATATAAATACCATATATATCGCAGTAAGTAAATCGGTATACAAGCAAGCGTGAGTAAAATTCCATCAACTCGCTAGCTGTGAAATAGTATGTATATATCAGCTTATTGTTTGGATGTATACACACACACACACACATAATTAGCATATATCACCTTCCCTTCCTTCCGGCATCTGACAAACCCTTACTAATTATAATTTTGAACAACAATCGGGCTCCTTACCATATGCTTGTCCGCTCTCCAAATAAGCAAGCCAGATAGAATTCCTTCGCTAGGCACAGCCGTAGGGTTAGCCTTCACCACAACTTTAAACGACCGTCTCTGCAAAGCCCGCGAGAAATTCAGTGTCGTGGGAGTGACCGTGATATCCACGCCTTTAGGAGCTCTGACGGTAGCGTTATACACTGATTTTGCATGCCCGACGTTTGTTACCCTCCTTCTGAACACACCGACTACCGCCGATCCCTTTTTGCTCTTCAAATGAAGCTGCATTGTTGGATAATTGAGGGAATCATAACCAAACGCTGGGATCAACGAAGAGCAATTTATCGGCTTCTTCGATCCGACCAATATGGATATTTTAGATCCTTTATAGCCTTCTTTACATAGGAACTGGACGTATGGCATTTCGTCTTCCATGTCGAAGATCAAACCGGGACTCCTGGCTCTTCTTGGGTTCACCTGTCCAGCTCCGTATGCAAACTCCCCCTCTTTATTAACTCTCTTACTCATCGGCTTGGCACTAGTAATGATGGCTGATCTAACAGCAGCAGCCGACCAATCTGGATGAAATGACTTGACGTATGCAGCAACCCCAGCTGCGTGCGGACATGCCATGGAAGTTCCAGACATGATCGTGAACTTTGAATATTGAGTATCGCCTTCTAAACCAGTAAGCGTCTTCA
Organism: Tamarix chinensis; assembly: GCA_030549775.1. Taxonomy (NCBI): domain Eukaryota; kingdom Viridiplantae; phylum Streptophyta; class Magnoliopsida; order Caryophyllales; family Tamaricaceae; genus Tamarix; species Tamarix chinensis. The sequence continues at coordinate 102,883,800 of CM060173.1, read as the reverse complement.
GTGGAGTATAAGCAGCTAATATGTCCACGCCGGGAGCTGCGACATCTGGCTGTTTACGTTCATTATCAACCATGTTTCAATTCTAGATGTTAGGTAACTAACCACAAGGATATTCGTGTTATAATTAATATTCTCACAGGAATTGTTATGTTAAAGGGTACGCGTACCTTTAGAATGCGCACTGTTCCTGGATTTGGGCCCCTTGATGAAAATGAAGCGATGAACGGGGCTGGGATTTTAAGTTCCTCGGATCTTTGTATCACTGCTGATGGGGACCTTCGGTATTATGAAATGGACAACAAGTACGCAGAGGATCGGTTATTATTATTTTTGCATAACGAGGTTCAAATTTATATATATAGACACATGCACACACGCATATACATACCTTGTCGACTTTATATAGTCATTAATTTTCTGGCCAATGGTGCTATTAACTATAGTTGTCGGTGCCATAAATATTTGAGCAAGGTCGAGGAATCGTGTACTTTGTATTATACTGCCTATTCCACCGATTCTTTTTATGACAGAATCCACGCCCCAACTTTCTAGCACGCATACTACAAGCTTTCCCTTTACCTTGGAAGGATTCAAGGATTCTTCACGACAGAACCTGTTCCCCATATATATGCTCTTAATTACTTAGTGAAACGAATTTGCAAAACCTAACTAGCTAGCTAGGGAAACAACAATAAAGGTTTGTTGAACTTGGTTGTGTACGGGATAAAGAAAGAGATAAGCGTTATTATAATTTCCCAGTTTACCCTCTCCTCCTAGTTGCAGAATATATGCAGAAAGAAAGAAAGAAAGAAAGAGAGGATCGGTACCGTGCACTGGGCTTGTCAGCTGATTTCTTGGCTACATCCTCACCACTAACAAGTGGGTATGAATCTTTCCTGGGATGAAATGCATTTATCCCCATTCCCTGTTCGATGTACATATATAGTATAAGCTACTGTTTAGTGGAGAAAATTCACCTTGCAAGAACCAACAAAGAAGAAGGGAAAAAAAAAAAAAAAAGAGACGGAGGAATGGGGTGGTCATCCTTCCTACTCACATAAATGTGCTGGCCATTACCCAAGTCAACCCTACTCTCAAACATCCTATCTACACCACTAGCAGCAACGGTCAGTATCCAAGGTGCATGATTCACCACACTAGAAAAACTAGGGCCTTCATTACCAGCGGAAGCAACAGTAAGTATCCCTTTCTTCATAGCATGAAAACTTCCGACCGCAATAGAATCAGACGAGTAATCCTCTGAATAACCGCCGATGGAGATGCTAATCACATCGACGCCGTCGCTGATAGCGGCTTCGAACGCAGCTAATATATCCATGTCGGCACAGCCGCTGTTTTCCCAACAGACTTTGTAAGCAGCTATCCTGGAGGAAGGGACCGCACCGCGTGCGGTACCGTTGGCGTATCCGTAAAGGCTTGCGTTTGGTACCAGGTTTCCTGCTGACGTTGAGGATGTATGTGTTCCGTGACCGTCGACGTCCAATGGTGATAAGATGTCCGACGCATCAGGGTTGCCATCTAGCTTGAAGTACTTTGCTCCTATGAGTTTTCTGCAAATTAATGGATCGACGGATCGAAGTTAATTTGTACTGGGTATTAATTAATGAATGAACCAATATATGTGTGTGTCTGTGTGTGTGTCTATATATATATCTGTAAGGACTTGGGAGATACAAGAGGCCAGGCCAGAACTGGAGTTTGTTATTATAGTATCTATATGTATCTGCAGTGAACATATATATGTAGGATTTATTTATTATTTACCTGTTGCATCCTGAGAAATTAGCATAAGGGCCGCAACTTCCTTTCCATTTGGCTGGTACAGGTCCAAAGCCATCATCCTTAAAGCTTTCAGCATCTGGGGTAATGCCTACATGCATGCAATCAATCCACCAAAAAAAATAATGTTAAACTAAACTTTTAGACAACTCTATATAGTTATATATAGGTTTATATAACACCATGATATATTATCTCTGATAAATAATTTAAGCCAGAACTAATTAGATGCTTCGCAAATGAAACCGACCTGTATCAAGTATACCGACGATTACATCGCTCTCTTTACTCAACCTTCGCTTTGCTGTTACAGGAAGACCTATGAAATCCCAAGATTTTGTTGTGTGAAGTTTGTGGTAGCGATTCTCAAAAACCGAAAGCACCGTATCCATGCCTGCACCATGCAGTCATATTTTTTTATTTTTTATTTTATGTCTGATCATCAACTAACTTGGATAACTATAAATACCCATATATATATATATAATTAATACCAGATAATGCCTCTGCTTCATCTTTGGATAACTTAGCGGCAAAAGCATTGAGACTACTTCTATGGTAGCTGTAAACTAAGGATTCTCTTGCAGAAACTTCACTGCTAGTTCCATGGTTAATTAATTTGGATCAATAAATATAAAAATAAACAAATAATTCTCATGATCTAAGGAAGATATTTATATTTATAGATATATTCTTGGAATTTGTAATCATACAGCTAACCTTCCCTTTAAACTCATGAGAACATCGACGTGTGTCTGAATAGCATAAGCTTCATCCGTTGGATTATCATTACCTCCCAAGTACACAATGTAAAACCTCTGCCATGATCCGTAGATAATTATTTCTTATTGTTATGAACGTTTATATAAAACGAAAACGATAGTCAGAATATCTCTACATTATATATAATTGTAAAGGAATGGACCTAAATAAATGTAAAAGAATGAAGCACCTCATCGTCATCATGATCTGAAACAGCCGGAGGGATTGAAAATGAAACGAGGAAAAGAAGGGCACAAAATATAGTAGAAAAGCGGCAACTGATTATCACCATGGCTACAGATATATAAATATATATGCAGAACTTTGGAACCAATTACACGAACAGATTGAGTTGAAGCAACATTTATGTGTGTATATATAATAGGTGGCTGGAGAAGGTGTTTTAGCCTTTTTATCCTCCTCAGAAAGCAACAAGCTAGCTATAGCTACTTAGCTTTCAGCGATGTTCTGTTTATAGCCTGTTGCTTGATTTGGAAGACCATGGGCTACGGACCAATGATCAGTAATTAATTGTTGTAGAGAGGGTTAGGAAGAAGCTTCTTTGTACCTAATATATATTGTACTTGGGTTTTGTCGTATATTGAGTGCACATGTTGAATTTCACTATCATCGGTTTTAAATATTCTTTATTCTTCAAAACTTTAAATTGATTAATGACTTAACTCATCAGTGGCTGGCTGGCGCATGTACCCTGATCAGGTCATTATGTTATGTCCCAGAATAGATAAATCCGGCTGATATAACGTACGTGTGAATGTTATCGTACTCTAGTTTAATATTTCTAGCTAATTAATAAACCACTTCTTAGCTAGCTAGGAATAGCCATACGCCTGGTTACTTCCACGGAAAGGGCTTCGGCTCTTATCCACGGGTTTGGATCACACCATTCCTGACTCATATTTAATGTGTGAAAGAATATGTGTGTCTGTTAAGATGATATGATTATAGTAATTCAGATAGTCGGAGCCTAAAATTTCAATTCTTGTCAGAGATTAAAAAAATTACTAGTTGGAAAGTCGGCTCATTGTAAATATCCGTGGTCATAGACTCATATTCCCTACACTCCTCAAGTATACGTCGTGATTTACCTCCGTCGTGTTAGTCCAAGACAGAATTAGTAGTACCTAGGGCTGTAAATGAGCTGAGCCAGTTCGGTATTTAGCTCGGCTCGGCTCGTTAAAAGCTCGGTTCGGCTCGTTCGTTTAGTTAAACGAGCCTAAAAGCTCAGCTCGGTTCATTTTTTGGCTTTAGCTCGTGAGCTCGGCTCGTTCGTTTAGTTAAACGAGCCGAGCCCAAACATCATTTTAAACTCGTTTAGTTAAACGAGCCGAACCCAAGCATAAGGGTATTCGGCTCAGCTCGGCTCGTTTACAGCCCTAGTGGTACTGTCTAAGACAAACATATTATCATATAAGAGGAATAGCGATCCGCCTAACTTAGAATTAGTAGTACTGAGGGGCATGATATAACAAAAGCAAAACAACATCCATCTACAAACGTTTCACCCTAAAACAACCAATAATAGAAATAGCTCACAAAATATATATATATATATATATATTAATTTTTTTCCGTTATTTGATCAATGCGTGACTTTGTTTGCAGATATATACTCAAAGCTAGTTATAAGCTGTGAAGCACGGGGACGCTGATAAAAAAAAAAAAAAACCTCCAAAACGACGTCGTTTTGGAGGATTTTTATTGTCTTTTGCCCGGTCGCGCCATCCCCTCGCACGACGCTCCACGGCCCCGGCCCACTGCCCCTCACTAACAATTCCAGACTTCCCGTTCCGGGTTACCTTTTATACCGACCAATCTTTGAATATCTGTGCCGTACTTCGAAGAGTATGATTTGAAACTTGAGTTGACAATTCAACTGACTGGAGATCGCAAGCAAAAAAAAAGAAAAAAAGAAAAAGAAAAAAAGGAACAGGAAAAAAGAGTAGTGAGTAGTGACAGAAACATATATTTAGCGACAGAAACATGTATATATATATATATATATATATATATTTGTGTCCCGAAAACTTTTATACATTAAAATTTATATTAAAATTATTTAAGTAATATTTTTATTAAAAAATATTATTTAATCAATTTTTTTTATTAAAATATAATTATTAATAATTAAATTTAACTAATATATGAATTAATTTTATAATTTTTTTTTTATTTTTTTCTCTTAATTTTAATAAATTTAATCTATTTTTAAATATATATATATATATAGATATATATAATTTTTTTTAACGTTTCCTACCGTCCCCGTTTCCTATATTTTTAAAAAATGACGTTTCCACGTTTCGTCCCGTCCCCATTTCTCCGTCCCCGTCCCCGTTTTCGTGCAACACTGGTTATAAGTAGTGCACCCAAAGGATCGATAGGTAACCACATCGATCGTACCTATATTACATTGATTTGGTTACAACAAAGCTTTCATTTTTATCCTAGTACACAAAATTTCACCTTTTCGATTTCTGTGTCTAACCTTCTACGATTAATCAAGAGTTAGAGGGTAAGTCACTCTGATAAAAATTTTGCACCAACCCTGCATCCCCCTCCTCTCACTCCCTCCCATTTAAATCTTGGCTTTAAAAGCAAGTGAGCGAGGGTCTCATCTGAATAGCGGCAAAGAGTTAACTTTAAGACCATCAAAAGCTGCAATGGCCTGTTAGCCTCACAATGGAAAGCGATGCGGGGAGTGGTGTGTACATACTACATAGACATGGCCGCTAGCTAGCTATCCTCAAGTGTACAAGGCTTGTAAAATGGCCTTTCAAAGGAGTAAAACTAAAACCAACGCTTCAATTGTTTCCAACCTCTTGCTGTCAGTTTTATTAAGAACACACGACACGAGTTTTGCTAAGTGCGGGGAAACTAGTAGGTGATTTGGTCAATAGTCGGATTGCTTCAAAGGATCGGAGATTCGACGTATACGGACTAGATATAGCTATTTTATTTGCTATTGGCTGTCGCACGCTCGGTATCATGGGAGCGGGGGCAAAAGTTGATGGGATCCGTTGAATCTGATCCGACCCGCACAATTTATTTTGATTTGAGTAAAATTCGATCCGATAAAATTTAAAAAGTTTAGCAATTTGATCTAATAATAACCCGACCCAATATTGATTCAATAATAATTAACCCAACTCAAACCTAATCCGACCTAATCTCAACTCATGACCCGTTATAAACTTGACTTGATAGTGACCCGACTTGATACAGATTAAACACACCGTTGACCAGATCCTACATTGACTTGATCCGACATTGACCCGACCAGATATCAAAATCTATTACAAATTTACAATAATAATAAATTATACATATTTTATTATTCATTTAAAGCTTTTAAAAATATAGTGTTTTATAAATTATACTTATTTTTCATACTTTTACCCTAGAAATCCTTATTTATTAATGATATCTTAATAAATTTTTCTACATAAAAATACAACATTAAGAAGTCTTAATAATAATTTAATAAACAAGTAATCGAATAAATAATAAATATCTTTGTTAGATTGAATCATGCAATATTTTTTATTTTTAAAATTTATAAATATCTCTATTATTTACTTATGGAAATAAAGCACAACTAATATTCATATATCATTTATATATACTAGTAATCTTATGATTATCTCTAATATTTACAATGTAATAAATGATAATTATGCATTGTATAGTTATATTATGATCCCCTTTATTTTATAAAATTATCTTTTTTAAGTAATCTAATAAATGATAAATATCTTTGTTAGATTGAATCATGCATTGTCTTTTATTGTTGAAATTTATGAATATCTTTATTATTTACTTGTGAAAATTAAGTTTATCTAATATCCTTATTTCATTTATGTGTAATAGTAATCTTATGATTATCTCTAATATTTATAATGTAATAAATGATAATTATACGTTGTATAGTCATATTATGGTCACCTTTATTTTATAAAATTATCTCTTTTTTAAGTAATCATAAATAATAAACATCTTTGTTAGATTGAATCATGCAATATTTTTTATTGTTAAAATTTACAAACATCTTTATTATTTACTTATGAAAATAAAGCGTATCTAATGTTCATATTTTATTTATGTGTACTAGTAATATTATGATTGTCTCTAATATTTACAATATAGTAAATGATAATTATACATTACATAGTCATGTTATGATCACCTTTATTTTATAAAATTATCTTTTTTTTAAGTAATCAAATAAATGATAAATATATTTATCAATGTTTTTTATTGTTAACATTTATAAATATCTTTATCATTTACTTGTGAAAATAAAGCGCATCTAATATTCTTATTTCACTTATCTGTATTAATAATCTTATGATTTTCTCTAATATGTACAATATAATAAATAATAATTATACATTGTATAGTTATATTATGATCACCTTTATTTTATAAAATTATCTTTTTTAAGTAATCTAATAAATGATAAATATCTTGGTTAGATTAAATCATGTAATATTTTTATTGTTAAAATTTATGAATATTTTTATTATTTACTTGTAAAAATAAAGTGTATCTAATATTCATATTTCATTTATGTGTACTAGTAATCTTATGATTATCTTTAATATTTACAATGTAATAAATGATTATTATACATTGTATAGTCGTATTATGATCACCTTTATTTTAAAAAGTTATCTTTTTTTTTAAGTAATCAAATATTTTAAGTAATCAAATAAATGATGAATATCTTTTTTAGATTAAATCATGTAATATTTTTTATTTTTAAAATGTATAATTGTCTTTATTATTTACTTGTGAAAATAAAGCGCATCTAATATTCTTACTTTATTTATCTGTATTGTAATCTTATGATTGTCTCTAATATTTATAATATAATAAATGATAATTATCTGGACCCAAATTTAACTCAACCCATCAAAATTCGACCTGACTTGACCTATCAAGTTAACCTGTAACTACTCAAACCCAACCCGTCAAATTGTACGAAATAACCCGACCCATCAGGTTAACCTGAAACAACTCGAACCTAATGGGACCAACCCGTCAAATTGTACAAAATGACCCAAGCTAGCTGAGCTCACCTATTCATGGTAACCAAAAAATAACTCGAAGCCAATCTGACTTTATTAGTCAAGTTAACTTGAAATGATTTGAACCGGAGTTCATTTAATCCGACCCCAACCTGACCCTACAAATTAACCCAAAATGACCAAGAACTGCAACGACCTGACCTGGAACCAATCCAACCAAAACAAATCAATGAATTGAAATGACCCGAACCTAAAATGACCCGACCTGACCCAAACCCGACCCACAGACCCGATTGCCACCTCTAGACTACTGACCTCAGTGAGTGTTTTTTTAAGAATTCTTTAAATTAAAATATCTTTTAAAAAATAAATATTTATATTGATATACTTATGACTAAAAAATTGTGGTAAAATTTTAATATAATTATATTAAAAGAATATAAGATAAGTAAAATTGAGTAAAAATAGTGATAAAATATACCTAAATGTATGATAAAATATGTAACACTCTGAGTTGATACGACCATAGCATAAGTTCGACTCATCGCCTTTCTTACACTAAGTACTAAGGCCAAAATAAAACTTAACCAAATAATTTAGCGAAAATAGAAATAATACATAATAAAGTTATGAATAAATGTCATAGTATAACAGTATAACCAAAGTACAATACGAGACTTACGAGTCCAAAGGAAAACTGATTGTAATAAAAACTAGCATCTGAAGGTACAACTTTAGTTTGCCCTAACTCCTAGACCCAAAGACCTATTATGACAATGGAATCTCTACCCAGGGACTCCACTTGTCCTTGTAATACCTCATTTTTAGAAACTTTAATTATAATTAATAATTACTTGTGATTAGTTATAATTATTATTTTAGGAGGTTTAGTATTAAGCATGTTATTATTATTCATATTATTATTATGACGGTTTAAGTATAAATTTAATTAGGTTAAAAATTTAATAGAAATTAGATTATTCAATTTAATCCTAATTTATACTCGTAAATCTTATCCTAAATTATTTTATTAATAATATTTTAATCCATAACTCAAAAATAATTTTCTAAAATTTATTCTCGATTAATTTACTTTTTTTGACTCTTTTTAAATCTATCCTAATCCAGATTATTTTTTTCAGATTATTTTTCTATCTGTTACCCTAATCTATCTAAATTAAACCTAAAACTAAAAAAATAAAATTCTATCCCACCCTACCATTTTCATCCCTTTGTTGTACCCCAATCGTCTCCCCCTCAACACTTTTCTTTTCTCCCTCGCTCAACCCATTGCCTCATCAACACCCTCTACATTATATACATATACATGCTATACACGCATGCATCCTTCCCCCTTTGTTTTTTTTCTGACACCCTCCCCCGAGCCAGCCATCTACACAACCATCTCCCCCTAACCAAATTACCCCTACCCCTTCCTTTATCTGCCCCTTCGAGCCCTTGTAGCTCCCTATGCCCTTCTGCATTTTCCTTCAACTACAACCATTTCCCCCGAACAAACAACTCCCTACCCCTTTAAGCCCCCGCAACTCCCTATTCCCTCTCTACATTTTTCCTTCAACTCCCAACCACTATTGGCCTCATCTTTCCCCTGCCTTCCCTATCTAGCCAGTTCCTCCTCTCAGCTCTGTTGGTTTTGATCCAGCACCCAGACAACACCACCACCTTAACCCAACCTGCCTTCTCCCATGCACAACTCTCCTCTCCCTGTTCTCTGCTTTGTTGGTTTTCTTACCAAACCCCCAGCCTTCTTCTCCTTCCAGCCCGTACAACCATCTCCACCGCAACCTCAACCTCGTCCTAACCCTCCTATGCACTGCCCCTTCGAGCCACCACATCACCTCCACTCCTATAGCTTCCAACACCCTCTCCTCCTGTGCCTTTCCACACCCAGTGGAACCACCGCCACCCTTCCCCTATGGTACCAAACAACCTCTGCAAAACCACCTCACATGCTCCATCCCACCTCCTTCCTTCCTGATCATCATCAACCCAACTATTGCCACCCTTCCACCTTCTAACCTGACCATCCCTAGCAGCCTTGTCTGCAGCCAGGAGCCCTCACGCACCAGCGCCCCACTTCCAACCCATCCTCAACCTGTCGCCCTCGAGCACCTCCTCAGCCTCATCATCTCGCATGCACCCCCTTACTTTGCAGCTACCTCTGCAGACACCACATCACTACCACCGCAGCTCCAATCCTCCATCGCAACACACCCCAACAACTAACCATCTCCACCCTTCGCACCAACCACATCATCGCCACCCTTCCCGTAGCCCAACACCACCCTACTGGCACAACTTCCACCTTCCATTGCCAACCCTACACCCATCGACTGTCTGCCCAGCAGCCTTGCCCATCACCACTCGCTGCCACCTCTCCCTACCTCACCCTTGTAGCCCTCCGATGACATACACCCCCTGGTGCATGCAGTCCTCACACTACATATGCATTGTGAGTGAATTATTTTATCTTATAAAATTTGGTACCCATTTCAAATGTAAGGATATTTTGATAATTTTTAAAAAATAAATTATTATTATTATAATTATTTTATCTAACAAATATTAATTCAGTAATTGTGGTATTATTTTTAGGTATGAAAGGTTGATTAGTTGGATCTGATAACTTTAGTAGGATATCGTTATTTTTATATTTTTGCTTGAATTTAGGTAATCGTTATACTTAACTAAAATGATAAATATTGCATGATAACATGTTAGGTTTTTATGTGTGAAATGTGTTAAGCATGATTCGTTATGATATAATTATGTATTATCAATCCTTATCATAAAAATTAAAAAAAATTAGCATGTCATCTGATATAAAATATATTGAGTACAAATGTGTGATAAAAATGATTATTATGTCTAAAAAATATTTCGTATAATAGGTATGTATAAAATAATAAGTTGAGCATGCTTGAACATAATTCTGGAATAATTAATATGGATGGGTTTCCAAAGGGTAATTTGGTCATTTTGAGTGTGTTATGATTTTTATCCTCAAAAGCATGTCTAATATGTATTAGCTATTGGTATGTGAGCATGTATTTTAGATGGATTAACAATACATAATAGGATTTTATGTGCAAAATTATGTATAATGACAAAATGGTCATTTGGCATATCTGATAATTTAAACCGCGTAATAAATAATTTATTTATATTTTTTAGCCTTTTCATGACAAATTAATAAATAAAATAGAATTAGTATTTAAATAGATGATAATCTAGAAATTTTGGTCTCAGGGGTATTTTGGTTATTTTTGGCCTAAAACATCCAAATGTGAAAAATTGAGCCTCGACTGGCCTTAATATATTTTTAATGTTTGGCCTAGATATTTACCTTGATTATGATGGTCTCGAATAGTTGAAAATAAGCAAAAATGGTTGAGTATCGAAATTCGATTTATGCATTTTATGCAATATCGTTATGATAATGCCTTACGTGGAAAACCCTAAGTGGTTTACTGTGATATGTGGTTGTAATCTGGGCTTAGTTTAGTATGATGAGTGGATAAAATTATATTTAACAAGTATGTTGATTGATGGAGGATTTGGAAATAATGATATTGAAAATATAAGCTTTTCGTGAAATAAGGGATGTTGGCTATCTTTAAGAGTATTTTAGTTAATATAGGTTGTTATGGGAGTTTTTGTATTTTAATGTGCTAGGTGGATTAAAAGTATGCTAATAATATCATGTGGAAAATGGTAGAGTTAGGCCATAAATTTTGGATATGTTGTTCATATTGGTATTTTGGGGATGTATCTTAAATTAGTTAATTATATAAGCCCTATGGGAAAAGTTATGATTTACCAGTGAGATTAGGATTTTCGGAGCATTATGAATAGTAACTTTTGAGGTAGGATTGTTATCACATGTGTAAGACGTGGGAGTTAGACCTTAAATTGCAAGTATGTTAATAATAATATTAATTGAGGAATATATACTAACTTTGGTGGTAAATGATCAATATGGGGGAAGTTTTGTATAAGTTGTGAATTTAGGATTTATAGGGGAAATAAGCTTAACCTTAGAGAACAGCCTTGTTATCTGCATGTTGATGTCCTGCTTGCCTTAATTATGTTTTTTTACTCATAAAACAATCATGAATAAGATATAAATCATTTAAAGTGAAAGATCACGTAAGTCAGGACTGATTGTATATGTTTGTTCCACCGGACAAGAACATTGGCTAGGAGCGTTCTGCCTCGGGGATGTATATTATTAACCATTCCGCCGGTAAAAATAGTGGCCGGATGTATTTTCCTAGGATTGTATGTTATTAACCGGTGAACTGGTAAGAATAGTGTCTAGGAGCGTTTTGTCCTAGGGTGGAATAACCGTTCCATCAGTTGAGAATAGTGGGGTCCATAAACTCAATTTAAAGTGGAATACTACACGAGTTAGGACTAGTTGTATATGTCTGTTCCATCAAACGAGAACATTGGTTGGGAGCGTTCTGCCCTGGGGATGTATGTTATTAACCATTCCACCAGTTATAATAGTGGCTGGATGTATTTTCTTGGGGTTATATGTTATTAATCATTCCACCGGTAAGAATAGTGTTGAAAAGTGTTGAACATTGTAACACCCCCAAAATTTACTACTTAAAAATTTCATTTTATTAAAATAATTAGCGGAAGCAAAATAACAAAACCATGAATTTTGGGGATATTACCGCCACATTTAGTACCAAACTGGTTCACTCCTACCGTTCCAATACCGAGTGCTAAGGCTAAAAGGGAAGAATACAACTTACGAGAATTCAAACATGTTTAAATCATAGTAGCGTAGTAAACAATTTACGAGAATGAAATCCACTAGTGATGGTTACAAAACAATGAATACATTGAAACAATAATTTAAAAGGGAAAGAGGACAACAATAGGACTTTTCAGATAGTTCCTTACACTCAGTCCCGAGAGCTCACTTGAATAGCACCTGAAAATGACCTACAAGGGACACTGCCCATTGAATAGGCAGGGGCCCCACAAATCGAACCCTTCAGTATTACGGTACCGATTAACCCTTTAAAACACACTTAAAAGTAGGCCCACAATGTAACACATGATATACCACTATACCTATACATAACGACATGTGTAAACATAATATTCAGATCCATACATTCACATATTTAATAAGTCAATCAAATATTAATGGTGCATACATAATATTCACTTTCGTACATTCACATACTTAACAAGTCAATCAAATATTGATAGGTCATAATGAACAATCGATACTTTTAGGGCCCTACAACCATTAGTCCATCATTAATCAATCATCTCAGATTATAAATATCCATGTGAGTGCGGAAACCCCACTATTATAGCCGCTGGACTGGAATACATACAGGACAGATTGCTCCTGCCACTATTATTGCCGGTGGATCGATCTCCAGGGTAGAATGCTCCTAGCCACTATTATTCACCGGTGGACCGGTCTAGCCCCGACTCACATGGTATTTCACTATAAGTGATTAGTGTATTTCCCATGACTTAGCTTCATTACGTTTGGTTTGTTGAGCATGGAATCCCCCACTATCATAGTCGGTGGACCGAAAATCATACAGGGTAAAACGCTCCTGGCTACTATTATTTGTCGGTGGACCGATCTCTAGGGCACCCCGGCTCTTGGCCACTATTATTCGCAGGTGGACAGGTCTGGGTCCGGCTCAACAATCTTCCTCTTTAAGTGATTAGTCGTAACACCCCCAAATTTACTACTGAAAAATTTCGTTTAAGACAAAGGTTTTAGCTGAAGCGAAAGAATTAAAACCATAAACTTAGGGGTATTACCGCCACACTTAGTACCAGACCGGTTCACTCCTACCATTCCGATACTAAGTGCTAAGGCTAAACGAAACAATCATTAAGTAAGAGTCATCAAAACATAGGTCCATAGTTAACATAGACCATCCACGAAAACCACGAGTCAACAACAGTTAAAATATCGTTAAGATTGCAACTTAAAAATACAGTTTCAAAGCAAGAATCGTAGTACAAAATATAACTAATAAGACGGATCCCAAGAGACCAATATCCGGATCGCCTACTCACTCAAGCCAAGCCTTCCACCCCAATTCAATAACCGATCAAACCTGCATAGGAGGTCTGCTCCCCACCATCGGTGGATCATCACAGGACCCATTCAATCAAGGTAGTATCAGTACGGGTCCAATACTGAGTAAGGGCGCTGGTGCGCTAAGGCCAAGCATACAATCATACCACATAACATACATAGCACAATCATATAAACAACATGCGATAACCCGCAAGATAAGGCCTGAATACTTTTTGGTGACTTATTCTTATTTCTCGTTAATAATACGTTCATTCCACACATATTCTTTAATAGTCCGTGTGAGTGCGGGAACCCCACTATTATAGCCGGTGGAACGGTCACGAGGGCCATGCCATGCCACTATTATAGCCGGTGGACCGATCACGAGGGTAACATACCCTGCCACTATTATTTGCCGGTGGACCGGTCTGGCCCCGACTCACAAGGTGTTCCGCTGTAAATGTTTGTATCTTTCCTAGGTCTTATTATCGTTCTGATTAGTTTGTTGAGCGCGGAATCCCCCACTATTATAGCCGGTGGAACGGTCACGAGGGTCATGCCCTGCCACTATTATAGCCGGTAGACCGGTCACGAGGGTAACATACCCTGCCACTATTATTTGCCGGTGGACCGGTCTGGGTCCGGCTCAACATCTTTCTTTGTAAGTGGTTAGTGTCTTAACATATCTTATTAAAAAGGTTTTCACCATTGATATGCATAAATCGTTCTCTTTCTGCCTTACACGTCCTAAACGATAAAATTCCACATTCATAACTACACTTTAATCAATAATACACATGATAATGCCAGACAACTCTAAGTAGTCATAACCAACCCTAATTGTCCACACCAACCCGTGGTTAACCACTCTTATTCTTATTTTACCATAACCACCGTACTTAGCCATTCCAAACCTTAATTATCCTCAACAATCACGATTAGTTACCCCAATCCTACTTAATCACAACGTCCCAGAGTTAATCACTCCAAACCCTAATCCCATACAATCATTAACTCCCATGCAAAACCCTAACTCCACCATGCAAACCCTAATACCACCATACCAACTTTAATACCACCATACAAACCATAACACCACCATGAAAACCCTAATACCACCCTAAGCCATTAATACCACTATGCAATCATTAATACCACCATACAAACCATAACACCACCATGCAAACCCTAATACCACCATAAGCCATTAATACCACTATGCAATCATTAATACCACCATACGAACATTAATACCACCATACAAACCCTAATACCACCATACAACATTAATACCTCCATAAAATCACAAATACCACCATACAAACCCTAATACCACC
The DNA here is from genome assembly GCA_030549775.1 of Tamarix chinensis. Taxonomy (NCBI): domain Eukaryota; kingdom Viridiplantae; phylum Streptophyta; class Magnoliopsida; order Caryophyllales; family Tamaricaceae; genus Tamarix; species Tamarix chinensis. The sequence continues at coordinate 102,868,756 of CM060173.1, read as the reverse complement.
ATAAGCCATTAATACCACTATGCAATCATTAATACCACCATACGAACATTAATACCACCATACAACATTAATACCTCTATAAAATCACAAATACCACCATACAAACCCTAATACCACCATAAGCCATTAATACCACTATGCCATCATTAATACCACCATACGAACCCTAATACCACCATACAACATTAATACCTCCATAAAATCACAAATACCACCATACAAACCATTAGTACCGCCATAGAACATTAATACCATCATACAAACTTCAAGACTCCCATGATGGTTCCCAACTCATATTACCATTTATCCTAATATGCATGTCATAGAGGGCCATAGCATAATACATCATAAACATCATACATATAAATGTCATGCTCATGTCATGGAAGCACATACAACATACCTCAATCTCCAAGCTGCGCTACGCATAAGACAAGTTATCCACAATCATATAATACATGGCATAGCATGGCATACACAACATTCAACACATCCATGTCACACATAGCACAAGGCCATTAGCTTCGTCCTTACCTAAGGCGACGCTGGGCTTGGAGTACGCTCCTCTAACTCCTTAGGGCTTTGGTCGGGATTACCTAAAAAAAAGGGGAAATGCTAAGTATTAGTTTCCCTTAAGTACCATAATCCCTTATTCTAGTTTAGGATTAGAGTTTTTATTACTAAAGAGGGTGTTATACAAAAACTAGGGTTTTTACCTTAGGATTAGTATACTAAATATTAGTAGTCAAAATATTTTTTTTTTGATACTTATTGTTACACTTATTTTATTAAACCCATTAGCCCTATTCTTATAATAGTAATGTTCATGCTAACTATAGAAAAATAGTGATAATAATAATAATAAAACTAATAATAACGATAATAATAATAATACTCCTAGTAGTAATGATAATAACAATAATACAACCAAGTAAGGTTTAGCAACCACAATAATAACCGTAGTAAGGATAATAGAAGTAATAATAGTAATATTATTAATAATGTTAATACTAATAATTATAAAAATTAAGATTAAAGTTAAGTATAATAAAAGTTAGGGTTCAAAAGGGATGTTAGTATTAGTAAGAAAATAAGACCTTAATAATAGAGGTAATAATAATGGTAATAATGACAATAGTAATAATAATAATAATAATAACAATAATAAAAGTAATAATAATAATGATAATAATAATAATAATAAGTATATTAGTATTAATATTAGTAGAAAATAGTAGCAGTTATATAAAAGGGATATTAGGGTTTGGATGAGTGGAGAACCACCTAGGGTCGGTGGTGGTCCGGCGGCGGTGACGGCGGCGGCGGTGGAGGTGGAGAAGAGAAGAAGAGATGGAGGTAGTAGTTAGATGGGAGGGGAAAAGGAGGAGTTTGAGGCAGGGAAAGAAACAACAGGTGAAGGGGAGTGGAGTGAGGGTGGTGGCGTGGCAAGGGGTGGCGGCGTGCGGTGGTTGACGCGGCGGTCGAGGGTGGTGGAGAGAGGTGGAAGATGGGGGAGGAAGGAGGAGAGGGAGGCAGGAGAAGGTGAAGTCGTGGGAAGGTAGGGGAGGGTCTGCTGGGTATTTTGGAGGGTGGTGGAGGCGCTGGTGGCGGCTGGGTTGGCGGTGGAAGGCGGCGCAAGGGCGGCGAAGGCTGAAGGTGGTGGTTTCGGGATGGGAACTTTGCACGGTTAGGACGGCACGTGCAGGGCAAGGCGGAGGGTGGTGGCGGCTTGGTTTTGTCGAGGGGGTTGCAGGGAAGATCCCGGTGGGAAGAGGCGGCGGTGGCGGCGGTGGCGGCGGAAGGCTCATCTTTTTGGGGCGGCGGAGAGGCAGGGTTTCGGGGCAAAATCGAAGAAGGGCTGATTATGGCTGCCGAAAGAGGGTATTTATAGGCAATTGGGAGGTGGAAGACGACAAGGAAAGAAAGAGACAAGCGGGGCAGGTGTGCAGGTGGTCGGCCGGTGGCAGGCGGTGCAGGTCCTGCCATGGCAGGTTGGGTCGGGGAAGGGGAGAGGAAAAGGGAAAGAGATGGTGTAACACCCCCAAAATCCACTACTGAAAAATTTCGTTTTATTAAAAGATAATAGCGGAAGCAGATAATCAAAACGTGAACTTTGGGAGTATTGCCGCCACACTTAGTACCAGACCGGTTCACTCATACCGTTCCAGTACAAAGTGCTAAGGCTAAGAAAATGAAATACAATTCGAAAGACATTCAACATGCATAAATCAGAGTAAATTGCAAGCTTCAACGTATTTAAATCAGAGTAGCGCATCAAATCGTTTTCAGGAATAAAATCCACCAAGGGTGTTTACTTTAACAACGTTATCATTTAAAACCGAGTAATTTAAATGAGAAAGAGAAAGAGCCATGATACCGGAAAATTCCTTACTCTCCTTCCCGTAACCCACTTGAGTAGCACCTGAAAATACCTGCAAGGGCACTGCCCATTGAATAGGCAGGGGCCCCATAAAGGGAATCCCTTCAGTACTACGGTACTGAGTAACCCTTTAATACCACACTTAAAGATAGGCCCGCATACGACACAAGATGCAAGCCACACACATATAAATAATGAGAGATGCATACATAACAATGACAAACACAATACTTTATAAGTCACGATCGATACTTTGGGCCTTAAGCCATTATTCTGTCATTAATCCGTCAATATCATATTTTGTATCCATGTGAGTACGAGAACCCCACTATTATAGCCGGTGGACCGGAAGTCAACACACAGGGCAGAACGCCTCTGACCACTATTATTGCCGGTGGACCGGAAGATAAACACACAGGGCAGAACGCACCTGACCACTATTATTTGCCGGTGGACCGGTCTGGCCCCGACTCACATGGTGTTCCACTATAAGTGATTAGTATTTTTCCATAATCTTATTCACATACATAACCAATTTTATTGAGCTCGGGACCCCCACTATTATTGCCGGTGGACCGGAATATATATGTAATCATCATCCAGGGCACAACGCTCCTGGCCACTATTATAACCGGTGGACCGGTACTCATAATCACACACCAGGGCAACACGCTCCTGGACCACTATTATAACCGGTGGACCGGTACGCAATATCATAAGTCACTTGGGCCCGGCTCATTAATATTCCACTTTCAATTATCGTATATTTCCTTTCTTTAATCAGCATATCAATCATATTTATTTGCCTCGATTGGGAGATCGATAACCCGGGACACAAAGGTACACCGGTCGTACCGGTGCATATCAGCTACTCAGTACCCTTTAACCATGAACCCAAGGACGTAAAGGTACCCTGGTCGTACTGGTGCATAAAGCTAACTCAGTACCCTACCGACAAGGACACCTAATCCATAAGTATGCATACCCCCTAACTAGGTCCGTAGAGCTAGGAAGAGTAAGATATAGGGCCTGGCTGGGGCACAAAGGCACACCAGCAAATACCAGAATAATCGTGGACTAAACCACGTCCTTAGGGTAGCGACCCCTAAGGAGTCACCATTCCCGATCTCGAGGTCTTTCACTTTAAGTAATAGTGTCTTAATTAAGGTGATCACATACAACACGATAATCCGATACTTACTCACTTTCAATCGTTTCGATATCATTAATCGTTTCTTATTCAGAGGATTATCCAGGATGTCATAGAGAAACCATCAAGGCCATACTAATCATTAGATACTCTTACTTGGCTAATCAACATTATTTAATCATATTAATGTTCCACAATCTCAAGGACCTATTAGGTACAAATTACTCATTTGCCCTTTTCTTATATAATTGTTAAGTATCTGTTCCTTACTTGATAAATTACCACATTACCCTTAAGGTTGCATAATTACCAAATTGCCCTTTGTCCGATTTAGGTTACCAAATTATCTCATACACTTTTCAGATCATCATTCACCCCTCCTAATTACTATACTTATCATATTTCCCTTTTGGTTGGTTATATTACCAAATCACCCTTCTCCTTTGTTATAATTACTAAATTGCCCTTGAGTTGGATAAATTACTAAATTACCCTCCTTCATTATCATGATTACTATTTTGCCCCTTTAGTTGGTTAGACAATTATCACTTTACCCTTTTATCGGCTAAATTACCAAATTGCCCTTTTAGTTGAACAAATTACCAAATTGCCCTTCTCCTTTATCATAATTACCATTTTACCCCTCTCAATTATTTTAATTGCCATTTACCCTTTTTAATTATCACAAATCCCAAATTACTCTTCTTCATAATTACCAATATTAATTTCCCCTTTTTCATAATCAAAATTACTATATTACCCTTCTCCATTGTTAAAATTACCATAATGCCCTTTAATTGGTTAATTTACCAAATTACCCTTCTATAGTATCATACTTATCCAATTGCCCTTTCTACAATCATAATTTACTTGCTAAATTATCTTTTGTCGTTATCATAATTACCAATTTACCCCTTACTCCCAAGTTTACCGTAATATCCTTTCATTTACAAAATTACCATTTTACCCCTTACATCCAATTTTACCATAATATCCTTTTATTTATGAAAATTACCACCATACATCTTTTACTTTACAAATTACTATTTTACCCTTTTACATCCAAGATTACCATCTTTATCTTTCATTACATAATTACCATTTTGCCCTTCTTTTCCAAATTTCCATATTAACCCTTTACTTATAAATTACCACTTCACCATTCACTTATAAAATTTACCATATTACCCTTTACTTATGGAATTACGATTTTGCCCCTCTACCTCCAAAATTATCATAATGCACTCCTTCATCCAAAATTACTATTTTACCCCTACTTCCAAAATTACCATTTTACCCTTCTTTCTCACAACTTACAATTTTCCCTTTACTTGTAAATTATCATTTGGCCGTTTAATTATAAAATTACCATATTATTCTTTTATCTCAAAAATTACCGAAATACCCTTTCCACTTATAAAATTTCCACTCAACCCCTTTATTCAACATTTTATGAATTTACTAACCCTACATAAAATAACAATATTAATACTTCATTTTTGTCATCTAAGTCCACCAACTTATCATTATTCAACATAATACTCATTAGCAACTATATACATTGATTCACATACCTCATAAGCATAATTACTGAAATACCCTTAGACAATAACATTATTCATGTATTAGCAACATGGTGCATCATAAACAAGCATTTAACATTTCTATCCATATTTCCAACTCCTTCTTTATTTAACCTACCTACATATGGCATAAAAGTTATCATGCTATTTCTATTTAACAAACAATATAAGAAACCATAAACATATCATGCTAAGTATACAAAACATGCATAAAATCATACTAAACCCTAAATGTGCTAGCATGCGTTTTTTCATATATTTAAGGGAGGATTAACGGTTACCTTAATCCCGCAAAATATCAATCTTACCAAGCTTAATTAGCAACTCAACACCTAAAAATAATATCCATCATATTTATGTTAGAAATAAGAACCAAAGTATAAAACTTTATAAATTTTTAATTAATAAAACACTTAACATAAAATACCATTTTACCTTAAAAATTATCCAAACAATTTTTAAAACCAAGGGGAGCTCATGCTGCATGAGCAGCATGAGTTTCATGCAAAATTATGGGGAGAAAAGGGTTCGATGGGGGTGAAGGGAGAAAAATAAACCATTTTCGGGTTAGGGTCTTTAGGCTAGAAAAGAAGGTGGTTAGGGGAGGTTCTAAGGCAGGGGAATGGTGCAGGAGTGTAGAGGGGGTGTAGGTGGAGGCAAAGGAAGGTTTCGAGGCGGCTCAAGGCGGCGGAGACGGCGGCGGCAAGGCGGCGAAGGTGGGCTGCCGAGGAGGGTCGAGGGAAAGGGTTGAGAACGAAGGAAAAGTGGAGGGAAAAATGGAGGGGGTTCAAGGGTCGGTTTCGGCCAACTAATGGATGGCGGTTGTAGAGGGGGTTGCAGGGTGTCGAACGGTTGGTTGGGTGGCGGAAGAGGTGGCCGGCCGGCGGCGGTAGAGGCGGTTGCAGGTGGCTCGACGGTAAGGGGAAAAATCTGGGAAGAAAAAGGAAAAGGAGGAGAAGGGAGGAAGTGTAGGGCTCGAAGGGGCTGTGTGGGGGTGCAGGGTGGTAGCAGGCGGTGGCAGAAGGCGGCGCAGGGCTGGGATTGGTGGTTCAGGCGGCGGAGGCTGGCGGTGATAAAAAAAAAACGAGGAAGAAAAATGGGGAAGAAGGAAGGAGAGAGGAGGGAGCTCGGGGGGAGAGAAGGGATCGAAAATGAGGGGAATGGAGGGCTGGGTAGATGGAGAAAAATAAGAGGATGAGGCAGGGGGAGCAGGCGGCCGATCGGTGCTGCGGTGTGGTGGCAGGGCTGTCGGTTGGCAGGGGAAGACAGGGAAGAAGAAGGAAAGAATTCAGGCGGGAAATGGAGGGTGCAGGGGTTAGTTTGGCTCGAATGGGAAAGAAAGGGACGGGGCAGAGAGAGGGAGTAGCAGGGGGGCAGGCGTGGTGGCTGGGTTGCAGGCGGTGGCATGCTCGACCATGGCAGAAAATGGTCGGGCGTGGGAGGTCGAAGAAGAAAGGGAAGAAGGTGACTGGGGCGGTTTGGACCGGCGCAGAAAAGAAATTAGGCAGCCGGCCGGTCCAGGGGGAAAAAGGAGGGACGGGCCAGGGGTACCGTGCGACGCGCGAGGGGGAGTGGCTGGGGAAAGAAGCGGGCCGAAGGCCCAATCGTGCGGGGAGAAAGGAGACCAGGCCGGGCGGGCGGGCGGCCCAAGGGGGAGAAAAAGGAAAAGAGAAGAAAGAAGAAAAGGGGAAAAGGAGAAGGAAAAGAAAAAGGAAAAATGGGAAAATAGGGGAAATAAATTAAATTAATTTATAAAATCATAAAATGTAATATTCTTGATAATTTATTTAATTTAATAATTTAATTTATTATAATCTAATATTCTAGTTTAAAAAGGATAAAGTTGGTAAAATATTAGTTTTGGAAAATTATTTAAATAAAACAATATGATAAATAGCAAAATATTTATTTTAATTTATTAAATACTCTTATCCGAATTTAAATACTCTAAAATCCATAAAATAATGAAAATAAATAATTTTACAAGCTAATTTTATTTCAAATAAAGTTATTTATTAAAATATAGGTTTTTGAAATTTTTGGGGTATTACAGATGGCACGCTGGAAAGGGAGAGAGGGACTTGGTCGGGGTCGAAAAGAGAAAGAAAATGACGGGGAGAGGGGTAGGGAAGGACGGTCGGCGGTGTAGAGGTGGCCGGCGTGCGCAGGGACGTAGGTCGGCGGCTGTGCGGGGAAGAAGAAGGAAGGGGAAAGGAGGAGGACTGGCGGTCCAGGGGAAAAAGAAAAAGAAGGGGAACCGGCCGATTCGGCGGTGTTTATTTAATCTGTAAGTCAAATGCGGCGTATTGGGGGTTATGGGAGGAAGACGCAACGTCGCGTCAAAGGCTGGCACCGATCGATATGGCACTTAATGCGGCGCGGCGTTTCGGCGACTTTAGCGTTGAAACGCAGCGTTTTGTTCCACGGGCGGCTGGGCTCGCTCGGTCGCGGGCGAGAAGAAGGAAGGGAAGGCTGGGTTGGGCCAGGCGAGGCCCAATTTCAGCGGAGGAGGAAGAAAAGGAAAAAAGAAGGAAAAGAAAGAATTATTTTGGGTTTTGGATTTTGCATAAATTATTAGGATATTTTTCTGGCTATTTAGAATATTAATATTTATAAAATATTAAATAAATTTCTTTTTTGCTTAGTTTAGGCTATTTTAGATAAATTTCCTTAACCTCCATGCTAATTAGAAAAATACCCAAATTTTCTTCCAATTAAATTCTTTATTATTTTCCTCTAAATTTACCTTATTAATTCTCTAAATTTTAATAAATGGATTTATATAATTGATTTTCCTAATAATTGCTTATTTGGCCATAATTTCGAAAATTAGGATTTTGGGGTATTTCATTAGTGTCTTATTCAAAAGTATTTCACCCTAGACATGCATGTCACCGACCTCTACTTCTATCCTCCCGAGAGGGCCCATCCCATATCTTGAGACCTTTGCGCCTCTAATCACACCTCGACATCCATTCCTCTTACATCTATTCATAACAAAGACCCAACTCCTAAGGGTGTGGGTTGAGACCCATCACCTAATGATATTTAAATTCTCTCACTACCACTCTCTAGGGTTTTCCTTTGAAACCCTAATCGGACCTATGTGGCCCAACCTTTCTTTTATCGTCCCACACCTCATCTCATTTAGATTCGACCCAAACCCTATCACCCTACTCACCAATTATACATGTGACTGTAAAACCCTAGTTGGCCGCTCAAACCCTAACAACTTTCTTACGTAAGGATCATCCCATGCAGACCCTAAAAATATCTCAGGCAAGAGTTGCATCACTCATTCATTTTGATCATAATCTCATTTTATTTTTCCCCTCATGTATCATGAGATAATAAGGTCAATCTCATGTCCTCTTAGTTAACTCACTTCCCATTTTTTCCTTTTTATACTTTCACCCCCATATCCTATTATTAAACATCCTAGCATGCATGTCCAAGAGGGTTACATCATATAACATCATACGCACAACATATATAATCATCATCCACATGCCATAAGGAAGTCACATAAGCACACCTTCACTCCAAGTTGCGCTACAAATGATTACTCATTAAGCATAAAGTACATAATATGACATAACACATGGCACACAAGGTACGTAACCCACGTATAGTTGTTCTTAGCCACATCCTTACTCGGTTTAGGTTACCAAACTATCTCCCACAGTTATTAGGTCACCAACCACCCTTCATAATTGTTACACTTATCATATTTCCCATTTGGTTGGTTAGATTACCGAATTGCCCTTCTCCTTTGTTATAATTACTAAATTGCCCTTTAGTTAGATAAATTACCAAATTACCCTTCTACATTATCATAATTACCGATTTGCCCTTTAGTTAGTTAAATTACCAATTTGCTCCTCTCTATTATCATAACTACCAAATTACCCTTTAGTTGGTTAAATTACCAAATTACCCTCCTCCATTTTCATAATTACCAAATTGCCCTTTAGTTGGTTAAATTACCAAATTGTCCTTTTTCGTTATTATAATTACCAAACTACCCTTTTCCATTATCAAGATTACCAAATTACCCTTTTCACTTGTAAATTACCATTTTACCCTTTTCATTTGTAAATTACCATTTTACCCTTTTCACTTATAAATTACCATTTTCATACAAACTTACCATTTTGCCCTTTAATTATGAAATTACCATTTTATCCTTTTGCATAAAAAATTACCATTTTGCCCTTTAATTATGAAATTAACATTTTTCCCTTTAATTACAAAATTACCATTTTATCCCTTTACCTCCAAAATTACCTATTTACCCCTTGCACTTACAAATTACCATTTTGCCCCTTATTACTCCACTTATATTAAATTATCATCACCACATAAAATACTAATACTAATACCCCATTCTCATTATCCAACTCCCCAACTATTATATTTAATATAATACTTATTAGCACCCACACATATTAGGCCACATTCGTGCACAAGACATATTACTAAAATACCCCTAGGGCTCACAATAATATTAACCATGCATCAAAGATCACAATAGCATAATACAACATGGATAAATACTTAACATTTTCATTAATAACCAAACTCTTACCTTAAGCAATATTTCCATATATAGCATATAATCTAGCATGCTTCCTTTTTATCAATCAACACAAGAAACTACATACATTATATTAAACAACACATATCAAGCATAATAACATATTAAAAACCCTAATGTGCTAACATACGTTTATCCATGCGTTTAAGTGGGATTTAACGATTACCTTAATTCCCGTAAAAATGAACCTTACCAGTATTCCGGTGAAAGATTCAAGCTTTGATTAGCAAAACCAATACCTAAAAATAATATCAATGTTTATTATATTAGAAATAAGAAAAACCAAAGCATAAGACTTTATAACACTTAATTAATGAAATACTTAACTTAAATATTATTATACCTTAAAATTTATTAAAAAAATATACCAAAGCATGTAGTAGCTCATACTGCTCATGTAGCATGAGTTGCATGCAAAACAAAAGGAGAAAGGCTCGAAGGTGGGTGAAAGGAAGGGAAAAATGGGCTATTTTTGGGTTGGGGTTTTGGGGCCAGGAAAGAAGGTGGATGGGGGAGGAATTAGGGCAAGGGAAGGGTGCAGGTGTGAAGAGGAGGTGTAGGTGGTGCACGGGGATAGGTTGTCGGCGGCCAAGGGCGGTGGTGGCAGTGACAGTGAGGCTGTAAAGGTGGCTGCCGAGATGAGCCTTGATGGAGGGGATAAGGAGGAAGGAAAAGGGAGGAGGAAAATGAAGGGTTGTAGGTGGTTGTTTGGGGAAAAGGAGGTTTAGGGGTGGTAGAGGAGGTTGCAGGGAGTGGTTTGGTGGCTCAGGTGGCGGTAGAGGTGGCGGAACAACGGCGGAAGGAGGAGGTGTAGGGTGGTTTCCGAGAAGGGAGGGAAAGAAGAGGGGAAGAAGAAGGAGGCTGCAGAGTGCCTCAAGGGTGGTGTGGTGGTGTAGGGGTGAGGTAGAGGGTGGTAGGGGTGGTGTAGGTGGCTAGTGCGGCGGTGGTAGCGGCGAAACTAGGGTGGTGGAGCAAAATAGGGAGGGAGATGGGAGGAGAAGAAAGGAAGGGAAAGAAGGTCGGGGAAGGGCATGGGAGGCTCAAAAATGGCAGGATGAGGCAGAGAGTGAAGAAGAAAAAGAAGAGGAAGAGAAAGGAGGGGATGGGGGCTCGGTAGGGTGGCGGTAGGGTGGTAGGAACATGGGAATGGCAGGGAGAGTGAGGGGAAAAGAGGGGCATGGGAAAGGAGAGGGAGAGGTGGTGGGACCAAGATGGGGCAGGAAAAATGGTGTGTGTGAGAGAGAGAGATAGGGAGATCAGTAGGGGGAGGGTCGTAGGTAGGGCGGTCGGAGATGGCGGAGGTGGTCAGGTATGGCATCGGGGAAAAGGAAGAAGAAGAAAGAAAGAGGGGGTTGGTGTGTGTTGCGTGCATGCCAGTGAAGGGGAAGAGGGAAGTGGGCCAGCCTTGTCGGGGGAGAAGGAAGGAAGAAAGGAGGGCGCTGGGTCGGCCGACGCACACGGGAAAAGAAAAGAAAAAGGGGGATCCGAGCCGACGACGTGGGTGGGGGAGGTAAGGAAGGAAGGCAAGGAAGGCCGGGGTTCTGGCGGCCCAAGGGAAGGAAAAAGGAAAAGGAAATAAAGGAGAAAAAGGAGAAAAGGAGAAGGAAAAGGAAAAAAAAAGAAAAAAGGAAAAGGGAAAATGAGACAAAATAATATAATATAATTTATAAAATAATAAAATGCAATATTTTTGGGTAATAAATTTATTTAATAATTTAATTTAATATAATTAAATATATGGGTTCAAAAAGGATAACTTTAGTAAAATAGTATGAAAAATTATTTAAATAAAAAGAGTATGATAAAATAACAAAATATTTATTTTAATTTATTAAATATTTATATCCAATTTTATATACTTTAAAAATCCATAAAATAATTATATTAAATAGATTTAAAAGCTAATTTATCTTAAATAAAATTTATTTATTAAATTATAGGCTTTATAAAATTTCAGTAGATTAGAAACATAAAAGTTGTACATCTTTCTGTTAGCTTTCCAGTACATCACGAATCAACTCGATTGGAGGTTAAACAAAGAAGTTTTGGTCGAAATACTAAAAACTATCAAAGGTGGAAAGAAATACGAGGGCCCAATGTTTAGTATAAATACCATGCAATTAGAACTTTAATTAACATAACGCTACCCTCTTCTCTCCTCTTGAGTTCTCTTGTAATTCCTTAGTGAATCGAGTGATTTAGGTGAGGATTTCTTTGTTTCTCTTTGTAATCACAATTACTTCACATTAATAAGATCATTTGTTTTCCCAATCTGTATTCTTAAGTATTATTCTCTTCTCAATTCTTGTGCTTTCTAATTGATTCTAATTAGTTCTTTTTTTTCTGCATTGGTAACGATCCCCAACAATTTTTGAAACTTAGTTTCCATTTTTCCTCCATTGTTGGATCCTTTTTTTTGTTCCTTTAAAATTTGAAGATAAGTTTCCTTCTTTATCCTCTTTAATTCTATAGGCTTTAATTGAGTTTATATGCGTTGGTTTCTCTAATATTTTCATGATATTTTCTAGGCTTTGAAGGATTTTTGGAAAAATGGTTTTGTTCCTCTTATATTTCTTTCTTTTGCTAAATATATGCTCAGGTTTTGGTAAGATCTTATTAATTCATATAAGCATGGTAAATTTTTATGTAAATTGATGATTATGTAATTTGTAGAGTAAATTTGATATATATATATATATCATGTTATCTTTGGATGATCTTAAGTATGATTTATTTTTGGGTAAAGGTTAGATGGATTTAGGGTTTTTTTATTCCATTTGTGTTTTGGCATATTGATTTACCAAATTGTAGATCGGGTGATGTAAATAAACTTCAATGTTTAACTTGTTTAAATATGAGTTTGTTAGATAAGTTTTTTTTAGCAAAAATAAGATTTTGGAGCATTAGGCATGATTTTGGTTGGATCTAAGATTTGATCATATCATGATGATCTTGGTATTTTTTAGACCAATTTTGGTATATATTATGTTTGGTAATAATTAAATTTTTATGGTTTTAGTTTTGGTTAAAGTTTTAAAAGCTTCATAACGTTCTTTGTGTTATTCACAATATTCAAATTGTTCTTAGCTAATGATGTATTAATTATTCTAAGTAGAGTTTAATTTTTTTAATGATTATGTTTTTAGAGATAATTAATTAGAGTATGAGCAAAATACCCTTAAAAGTCTTTAATGGACATTTAAAGTCAAAGGTTGACCCCAACCTTTGACATTTGACACTTTTATTCTCATGAATAGTAAACTCTAATGAATATAAATTTTGTTAATAAAATATTTTTTGGGTTTTTTATTTTTAAACTTCTTGGTATAACATTTTTTTGGGGCTATAGATAGTATTTTTCATGAATAGTAATTTACAAAATTGATGTGGCACCTTATTTTAACTTGATTAGGCTATTTTTATATGTGGAATTCAAAAAAATTGGTCCTTATGGCAAAAAAGTAGTTTTTAGCATTTTTTCCTCGTTTAGGGTTATCTAAACTAGCGGACTAGTTTCAAATATTTTAAGTGTGTTTTAGTCAGTAAGAGACTAAATAGATGAATAATATGATAGATTGGACTTAAAGGCCTTGTTGACATAAATCTGACTTTTATTTGGTTTTTGATATTCTTACTTGGCAAGAGGTCACCATTTTTTATTTTAGAAAAAATTTCTTTCGCCTTCTTACCTTTGATTTTAGATTTTGTTCCTTGGTATGTGCCCTTTGATTCTTTGGTTTTCTTTAAAAAAAAATTAACGGAGCTTTAGATTCGTGATGATATTTTCAATCATCGGTTTTCATTATTTAACTAACCTGTAATCATATCTAGGGTTTGTATTATCCATAAACAATTACGCATGTTATATGTGTTCTTTATGATCTTTCCTTTATGGAATATGCTTTGTGTTAGTCTTAAAAAAAACAGGGTCCTCAAGACCCTTATTTCCATTTTTTGTAAAATAATAAGGGTCTGTGAGCCATATATTAGCTTGATTTCTTTTACCTATATGAAAATTTAAACTCTAAATGGGGTATGCATACTTAGTAGTGACGATACATTTAGAGAGACTACCTTGGATGGAGTCTTCTGGTAGTGGACAAGATATCTGACCTGTGATAACATTTATGGTTCTAGATTAGGTGAGTGAATGATGCCTTGTGGAAAACCCCCAACATTAATATGCTCATTTGTAGTGGACTAAGGTGCTCATATATTTGGCTTTTATGCTATTATTACTTAAACCATTTGATGCATATGCTAAACAAGTTGGCACATGCTTAATGGAAGATGGTGGCTTATGGGATAACTAACCACCAAATGTTAAAATGAAGAAAAGAGATCAGGAGTATGATAATATTTGATTTAAGGTTGCCAAATACCAAATACTCACAACTACCATTAAAGGTTTCAACACTTGAGATAAAAGTTATAAGATTTTTCACTCAAAATAAAGTTTTCACTTAACTTTGTAGAGGGGGCATAGGGAGCTCGAAAATATGATTTGTAATTCAAGGGGGTAGTGTGTTCCATTGTGTTGAGGCTACCCATATTTATAGTGGCAGTTAGGATTATAAAAAGTCCATTATACCCATCCACTTTACCTACCTAGTTACATTCCAACTATTCTTTACTATCTAATTACCTAATACAAGCTAACAACTAGTTGGATGAGAATTAAAAGGAGGTTAGTCTATGTGTGGTATTTTGATAGCCATACCACAGTATAGAGCCCCTTACATGCTAAAAAGGTAGGTAATAAATAAAAGTACAAATCACTCAATCATCCCCCATACCTAATCAATCATCTCCTATGTTTAGCCAATTAAAATAATCTAATTTGTTGACTTGGCTGGATTTCTTCACGTACTCCACCATCCACTTGTCCTCCTTTTTCTTTTCTCTTTTTTTCTTTCAATTTTTGAAATCAGCCTTGGGTTTGGGCTACTTTGGATTCTTAGGTGGCAAAATACTTGGAAATAGCAATAAAATAGCTGGTTAGACTTGGGCTTGATGTGCTATCATAGTTGGTTGGGCTTGGGTTGGATAAGCAACCATAATTGGTTGTGTTTGGGTTAAATGTGCCACCATGCATGCATGGGCTGGTACTTCCAGTTACTTCTCATATTCAGCTAATTGATTTCATCCAAGTTAGCATATTTTGTGATCTCCAAACTTAGAAAAATTAATTAGCGAAATATTATTATGAGATGCTCCTGCATCATCCTCCCTGTCTTGGGAGGGCTCCACCTCTTTCGCATAGGGCTCATCATGAAGGTAAGGGATTAGATCACTCACATTAAATATGTTTGATAAATTTCCCATGTCCGGTGGTATCTCAAGTCGATAAGCATTACTTCTAATCTTCTCAAGAACTTTAAATGGTTTGTCACTTCTTGGAATAAGCCTGTTTTTTCTTCTGGAGGGAAACATTTCCTTTCTAAGATATAGCCACACGAGATCTCTTGGTTCAAAACTTTGTTCCTTCCGATGTTGGTTGGCCTTCCTTTTATAGTTTTATTTATTTAATTGACTTTCTCAATTATTTCTCTGACTTGCTCATGTAATTTCTTGAAGGCTTGAATTCTATCTTTGGCTTTAAAATTTGTTTGAGCCTTGATAGGAAGCGGAATGAGCTCGATGGGAGTGATAGGGTTGACACCATACACGATCTCAAAAGGCGAATGGCCGGTGGCATATGTGGGGGATCTATTGTATGCAAATTCAGCGTGAGGAATCTTAAGGTCCCAATCCTTGAGGGATTTGTGCACCAAGCTGCGCAAGATAGTAGTCGGGGTCCAGTTGGTGACTTCGGTTTGACCATTCGTTTGTGGGTGGAGGGCGGTGCTAAATAGAATTTTAGTACCAACTAGCCTCCACAAAGTTTTCTAGAAATAGCTAAGGAACTTGGTATCCTTATCCGAGACAATAGTCTTAGGAATACCATGCAACCTTACTAATTCTTTAAAGAATAGATCGGCTATATAAGAGGCATCATCCATCTTATGACAAGGGAAGAAGTGAGCTATCTTAGAAAACCGATCCACCACTACCATAATGGCATCATTTTGCCTTTGAGTTCTAGGCAAAGCCATTATGAAGCCCATACTCACATGGTCCCAAGGTTGATGAGGGACTGGTAATGGAGTGTAGAGTCCTTGGTGGAAGTGACTCTTGGCCTTTTGACATGTAGCACATCTAGCTATGACTCTATATACATCACTTATCATTTTAGGCCAATAGAAGTTCTCTTGAAGTACGTCATAGGTCTTGTTGATCCCAAAATGTCTAGCTAGCTCACCTCCATGTGATTCTCGTATCAACAGCTCTCGAATGGGATTCTTCGAGATGCAAAGCTTGGTATTATTAAAGAGGAATCCATCTTGTATGACATAGGGGCTTTGAAGCTTGTCTCAGTCTTCAAGGTACCTTGCAAAGTCTTCATCCTCCTTGTATAGCTTCTTTAAGCAACCAAACCCTAAGACTCGAGCTTCTAATAGGGACAACATACAATACCTTCTAGAGAGAGCATCAACTACTACATTGGTTTTGCCACTCTTGTGTTTTGCTACAAAAGAGAAGGATTGTAAAAACTCTATCCGCCTAGCATGCCTAGGGTTGATCTTATGTTGCCCATTTACATACTTGAGAGACTCATGATTGGTATGCAATTATAATCCCCTAAAATTTTAAAAACCTATAAATTAATAAATAACATTTATTTGGGACAAATTAGCTTATAAATTCATTTAATTTAATTATTTTATGAATTTTTGAGTATATAAATTTGGATAGGAATACTTAATAAATTAAAAATAAATATTTTGTTATTTTATCATACTCTTTTTATTTAAATAATTTTCCAAACTAATATTTTACTAAAATTATCCTTTTTAAACCAATATATTGAATTATATTATTAAATTAAATAATTTATCAAAAATATTAAATTTATTATTTTATAAATTTAATTAAATTATTTTTCCTTTTCCTTTTTCCCTTGTTCCTCCTTTCTTTCTTTATCCTTTTTCCTCCTTTGGGCTGCCCGCACCAAGCCTACTCTCCCCTTCCCCCTACACCTGGGCCTCCA
This sequence comes from Tamarix chinensis, assembly GCA_030549775.1. Taxonomy (NCBI): domain Eukaryota; kingdom Viridiplantae; phylum Streptophyta; class Magnoliopsida; order Caryophyllales; family Tamaricaceae; genus Tamarix; species Tamarix chinensis. Next base: position 102,851,956 of record CM060173.1, on the reverse strand, counting down.
TCCCACTCCCTTCCCTCCTTTCCTTCTCCCGCGCACAACCTAACTCCCCTCCTCCTTTCTTTCTTTTCCTTTTCTCCTCCTACCCAGGTTAGCCCAGTTCCCCTTTTATTTCTCCCAACCGGCCTGTTGTTCCTACACCTCCCCCTTATTTCTTTCTTCTTCTTTCTTCTTTGTTGATCAACCCAAGGTGGCCGACCTGTCTTCATTGCCATACTTGCCACCTCGAGCACGCCGGCCACCGCCCTGCCACCTCTCCTTGCCACCACTACAACCCTCCTTCTCTCCCTCTCTCTCCCTAGTTCTTTTTTCACCATTTTGGACCAAACCAGCCATGCACCCCCATCACTCATGGCTTCCCCTTTCCCCTTCTTCCCTTCCCTCTCCCTACCACCCTACACGCTGCCACCGATCAGCTGCCTGATGCCCTCTCTCTACCCCATTCTTAAAGCCTTTCCCCTTCCCCGACCCCCTCTTCTCCCTTTCTTCTCCTTCATTTTCCTTCCTTGTTTTGGCTCCGCAGCCGCTTCCTCTGCCTCAAAAAGCACTTGCACCACCTTCTGCACCCTTCTACTCCCGCCCTGCACCACCACAACACCACTTAAGCCACCCCGCAACTCCTTCTTCCTCTCCTCTTCTTTCCCCCCCTTTTCCCTCCCATCCCGGCAACCTCCCTACAACCCCTTCATTTGCCACCTTCTAGCTGCCTCTACCGCCACCCAAACCACCAACACACTCCCTGCAACCTCCTCTACCACCCCTACACCTCCTTTTTCCAAAATAAGCCCTCTCACCCCTTCATTTTCCTCCTCCCTTTTCCTTCCTTCTCGGCCTCGTCCACTCCTGCAACCCACTTCGCAGCCCTGCCGTCGCTGCCGCCACCACCCTTGGCCGCCAACAACCCATCCCCGACGACCACCTACACCCCCTCTTCATCACTGCACCCTTTATTTGCCCTAAATCCTCCCCCATCTACCCTCTTTCCTAGCCCCAAAACCCTAACCCGAAAATACCACTTCCTCCTCCTTTTCATACCGTTTCAAGACCCTCCCCCTCATTTATTTGCAAGCAACCCATGCTGCATGAGCATGATGAGTTGTTGCATTTCTTGGTTTATTTGGTTAATGATTTAGTATTTCATTAATTAAATTTTGTAAAGTTTTATGCTTTGGTTTGTCATTTCTAATATAATAAGTTTTGATACTACTTTTAGGTGTTGATTTTGTTATCTAAAGCTTGCATCTTCAACCGGGATACCAGTAAGGTTCGATCTTTACGGAAATTAAAGTAATCGTTAAACCCCAAACCCCACTTAAATATGTTAGCATATTAGGCTTTTTAATATGTTATTATGCTTGATATATGTTGTTTAGTATAATATATGTAGTTACATGTGTTGAATGATAAAAAGAAAGCATGTTAGATTATATGCTATGTATGGAAATATTGCTTAAGTAAAGAGTTTGGTTATTACTAAAAATTTTAAGTACTTATCCATGTTGTATTATGCCCTTGTAACCATTAATGCATGAATAATATTATTGTGAGCCCTAGGGGCATTTTAGTAATATGTCTTGTGCATGAATGTGGCCTAATATGTGTGGGTGCTAATGAGTATTATGTTGAAATATAATGGTGGTGGAGTTGGATGATGAGAATGGGATATTAATATTAATATTTTATGTAGTAATGATAATTTAATATAAGTGGTATAAAAAGGGACAAAATGGTAATTTGTATGTAAAATGGGTATTATGGTAAATTTAGAAGAGAAGGGCAAAATGGTAATTTGTAAGTAACAAGGGGTAGAATGGTAATTTTGGAGGCAAGGGTAAAATGGTAATTTTGTAAGTAAAGGATAAAATAGTAATTTTGGAGGCAAAGGGTAAAATGGTAAATTGTAAGTGAAAAGGGTAAAATGGTAATTTTTTAGGTAAAGGGCAATATGGTGATTTTTATAAGTAAATGGAAAAATGATAATTTTAGAAGTAAAGGGCAATATGGTAATTTTATAAGTAAAGGAAAAAATGGTAATTTTGGAAGTAAGGGGTAAAATGGTAATTTTGGAGTAAGGGGTAAAATGGTAATTTTGGAAGTAAAGGGCAAAATGGTATTTTTAAAAGTAAAAGGATAAAGTGGTAATTATAATAATGGCAAAGGGCAACTTGATAATTATGATAATGGAGAAGTGTAATTTAGTAATTATGATAATAGAGAAGGGCAATCTGGTAAATTAACCAACTAAAGGGTAATTTGGTAATTTTGATAATGGAGAAGGGTAGTTTGGTAATTATGATAAAAGAGAAGGGCAATTTGGTAAATTAAACAACTAAAGAGTAATTTGGTAATTTTGATAATGGAGAAGGATAGTTTAGTAATTATGATAATAAAGAAGGGCAATTTGGTGATTTAACCAACTAAAGGGTAATTTTGATAATGGAGAAAGGTAATTTGGTAATTATGATAATAGAGAAGGGTAGTTTGGTAAATAGAGAAGGGTAGTTTGGTAATTAGGATAATAGAGAAGGGCATTTTGGTAATTATGATAATGGAGAAGAGTAATTTGGTAATTTAACCAACTAAAGGGCAATTTAGTAATTATAACAAAGGAGAAGGGTAATTCGATAATCTAATCAACCAAAGGGGAAATATGATAAGTGTAACAACTATGAAGGGTGGTTGGTGACCTAACAATTGTGGGAGATAGTTTGGTAACCTAAACCGAGTAAGGATGTGGCTAAGAACAACTATACGTGGGTTACGTACCTTGTGTGCCATGTGTTATGCCATATTATGTACTTTATGCTTAATGAGTAATCATTTGTAGCGCAACTTGGAGTGAAGGTGTGCTTATGTGACTTTCTTATGGCATGTGGATGATGATTATATATGTTGTGCATACGATGTTATATGGTGTGACCCTCTTGGACATGCATGCTAGGATGTTTAATAATAGGATATGGGGGTGAAAGTATAAAAAGGAACAAATGGGAAGTGAGTTAACTAAGGGAACATAAGATTGACCTTATTATCTCATGATCCATGAGGGGGGGGAACTAAAAGGAGGTTATGATCAAAATGAAAGAGTGATGTAACTCTTGCTTGGGAGATTTATAGGGCCTGCATGGGGTGGATGGATTCTATAGGGGATGATCCTTACGTAATAAAGGTGCTAGGGTTTTGAGTGGCTAACTAGGGTTTCACGGTCACATGTATAATTGGTGAGTAGAACGATAGGATTTGGGTTGAACCTAAATGAGATGAGGTATTGGATGATAAAAGAAAGGTTGGGCCACATAGGTCCGATTAAGGTTTCAAGGGAAACCCCAGAGAGTGGTAGGAAGAGAATTTGAATGTCATAAGGTAATGGGCCTTAACCCACACCCTTAGGAGTTGTGTTTTCGTTATGAGTAAATGTAAGGGGGAATGGATGTCGGGGTGTGATAAGAGGCGCAAATGTCTCAAGATATGGGATGAGCCCTCTCGGGAGGATAGAAGTAGAGGTCGGTGACATGCATGTCAAGGGTGAAATACTTTTGAATAAGATATGAATAAGACACTAATCACTTAAAGTGGAAGATTATTGAGCCGGGCCCAAACTGATCCACCGGCATAATAGTGGTTAGGTGTCAGGGTGCCCTGGAGACCGATTCACCGGTATATAATATTAGTTAGGTGCGTTCTGCCCTATAAGTGACCGATCCACCAGATATAATAGTGGAGATCCTGAGATCAATAAACCAAACCCTAAGCTTGATAAGACACATAAAAGGCACTAAGTACTTATAGTGGAACACCATGAGAGTCGGGGCCAGATCAATCCACCGGCATAATAGTAGCTAAGAGTGTTTTGCCTTGGAGACCAATCCATCGACATATACTAGTGGTTTGGTGCGTTCTGCCCTATAAGTGATCGGTCCACCAGCTATAATAGTAGGGTTTCTGCACTCACATGGATATAAAATCTGAGAGATGATTGAATAATGATGGACTAATAGCTTAAGGCCCGAAAGTATTGATTTTGCATTATGACTCATTAACATTTGATGGACTTGTTAAGGATGTGAATTTTATGTATGCACATCTTTTTATACATGTATATAGCTTTGTATCATGTGTTGCATTGCGGACCTGCTTTTAAGTGTGTTTTAAAGGGTTACTTAGTACCATAGTACTGAAGGGTTCCATTCGTGGGGCCCTTGCCTACTCAATGGCCAGTGTCCTTTGCAAGTCATTTTTAGGAGTTATTCAAGTGGGTAACAAAAAAGAGCGTAAGGATTATTCGAAATTGTTTAGGGTTCACCTCTTTCTCTTTTATCTCCTGGTTTTAATGTAACTTGTATTCTTGTAACCACCATCGGTGGATTCTATTCTTGGAAATGGTTTACTACACTACTCTGATTTAATTATAGTTTGAGTTCTCATAAATTATACTTTACACTCTTAGCCTTATCACTTGGTATTGGAACGGTAGGAGTGAACCGGTCTGGTACTAAGTGTGGCGGTAACACCCCTAGAATTCATAGTCTTGTATTTTACTTCCGCTAACTCTTTTAAATGAAACGAAATTTTTCAATAGTGAATTTTGGGGGTGTTACAGTAATACAAATTTTGTGGGCCTTAGATAATGAGACCAATGATCTAGAGACCTAATAATAGAATAAAACTCCTTGTCATATGTGATGTAGTTAGATCTTGATCCATTGAGCTTCTCACTAAAATAGGCTATTGGCTTGCCTTCTTGTAGTAGGACTGCTCCAATCCCAACTTTTCTTGCATCACATTCAACTTAAAAAACTTTAGCAAAATCCGGTAACCTTAAGATGGGGGCCTCACTTAGATTGCCCTTGATCACATCAAATGCTTCTTGGGCTGCAGGTGTCCACTTAGATTCTACCTTCTTAAGACACTCTGTGATAGGGCCCAACAGAGTGCTAAATCCTTTTATGAACCTCCTATAAAATGAGGCAAGTCCATGAAAGGATCAAACGTAGGTAATAGATGTGGGTGTAGGCCATGACCTTATTGCCTCCACCTTTGACTCATCCATTAAAATACCATCCTTAGATACAACAAACCCTAGGAAGTTGACTTTTGGTACAAAAAAGTCACACTTCTCTAACTTCCCATACAACTTGTTGTTCTCAAGGGTTGAAAACACGAGCCTTCAATGTTTTACGTGATCTTCACTACTAGAGGAGTATACAAGTATATCATCAAAGTACACTACAACAAATTTAGAGATAAAGGGCCTAAGGACTTCATCCATGAGCCTCGTGAAGGTGCTAAGTGCATTTGAGAGACCAAAAGGCATCACCATCCATTCGTATAGTCCTCCCTTTGTCTTGAAGACGGTCTTCCATTCATCTCCTTCCTTTACTCTAATTTAGTAGTATCCGCTCCTCAAATCAATCTTTGAGAATACATAATCCCTATATAAGCAATATAACATGTCATCAAGTCTAGGTATAGGATACCTATAATTGATGGTGATGTTGTTAATAATTCTACTATCAACACACATCCTCATACTCCCATCCTTCTTTGGTACCAAAAGAGCTGGTACCGCACAAGGGCTAAGGGATTCTCTAATGAACCCTTTTTGCAACAAATCGTCAACTTTCCTTCGTAACTCCCTAGATTCCTTAGGATTACACCTATAGGCAGGCTTGTTTGGGAGTGTAGACCAGGGACCAAGCTAATTTGGGGCTCAATTCCCCCTAAGGGGGGTAGCTTAATAGGTAGATCATTTGGGAAGACATCCCCAAACTCCCCTAGCAAAGGTTTGACCCATGGGTCACTTCCTCCACTTCTTTCATTATCTTCAAGCAACAATAAAAAATACACGAGCTTTGCTTTGGCTAGTACCTTGTCTATCCCCTTGCTATCTAGAAACAAGGTCTTCTTCTTTTCGGTTTCCTCCCTAACAAGTGAGGACTGAGGACTAAGGGGTGTGAGTATAATGCTCTTTTTTAAAAATTTTAGATAATAAGTGTTCCTCATACCATCATGTTGGACATGCCTATCATATTACCATGGTCTTCCTAGCAATAGATGACAAGCGTTAATTGGAACCACATCACATACCACATTACCTTGGTATGTTTTTCCAATGGAAAAAGGAACTACAACCTGCTTAGTCACTTCAACCATGCTTCCATTATTAAGCCATTGTAGCTTATATGGTTTGGTATGTTGAGTGGTAGGCAAGTTAAGTTTCTCCACAAGTGTGCAAGAGGCTACATTAGCAAAACTACCTCCATCAATAATAAGGGAACATACCTTACTAAGGATCGTGCACTTGGTTTGAAATATGTTCTCCCGTTGTGTCTCCTCCTTCACGAACTCCTTGGTGTGCAATACCCTTCTCATCATTAGAGCTTCTCCTACATTCGGGGTGCCTCTTTTTTCTCTTCATCCTCCTTATGGTCCGATTTGTTCTCTTCCATTTCCTCCTCATGAGATGCCTCCTCCAAGTCCAAAAGAGTCATAACTCTTTTATTGGGACACTCATTTTGATAGTGCCCTAGGCCTTGACACTTAAATCACCTCATAGCCTTTGGTTTGTTAGGTTCAAACCTAACATCTTTCCCCTTGTCCTTCACTTCAACATTTCGAATGGAAGGGGATGGCTTAGATGATGAGGGGGCTTCTTTGGAAGTGTTGAGAGTGAACCTTCCTTGAGGAAACTTTGGTCCTCTCTTCTCCTTCTTATGCTTCTCCACTTTAGTGGCTAAATGAAAAATCTCATCTAAGATGTAGTACTTGTGTAACTCAACCTTACGTGTAATGTCACTCATTAACCCTCCAAGGAAACATGACATTGTGTGCTCCTCTACCTCATCTAACTCCAATCTCATCTTCAACCACTCAAACTCCTTAATGTATTCTTCAACACACATTGACCTTTGCATCAAGGAGGACATCTTGTTGTAGAGGTCTTGAGTGTAGGATAAGGGTAAAAACCTTTCCCTCAAAAGCTTCTTCATCTTTGACCAAGATTTCATCTTAGACTTCCCCTTCTTTCTCCTTTGGTGAGTAAGGCTTTCCCACCATAGGGAGGCATGTCCCTTGAGCTTAAGGATTATAATCCTAAAGCTCATCTCATCATTATAGCCTTTCACTTCAAACATCTTAGAGCACCTCAATTCCCACTCTAGGAAATCTTCTGGATTAAGTGATCCATCAAACTCAGGCACTTCGGCTTTGATGTCATGAAAAGGATCTTTCCTTTCATGTATCCTTCTTCTATCATGTGGGGAATCACTTGGTGAGGAGTTAGAATCGCTAGCATCATCACTTGTGCTAGATCCGACCACCTCATGTAAGTGAAAATAGGGTCTTCTTCTCGACCATGGGGAAGTATTTGGGCATAAATTGTTATGGTTTTGCATGAGATTCTCCAAAATGCTAAGAAATATTCTCATGTAATTTTGGAGGTTTTCAATGGCTCGGTCTCTTCTCAAGTTTTGCGCCTCTTCAAGGATCAAGCCTCTTGGGATTTTTTTATCACCCATAATTGCTTGAATTTGAAGAAGAAATCAATATAGAAAGATGATGTGTTTGGTTAGGAGAGGTTAACTTGGGCTAAAAAATTATGGTGGGTGGATAGAAATTTTTTTGTGAAGTTTTTGGGCCTAGACGGGGTAAATAAGGAAAAGAGGAGATAAAAATCATCCCAAATTCTCAACATTAAGCTTTGATACCAATTTGATGTACATGCTAAATAAGTTGGCACATGCTTAATGGAAGATGGTGGCTTATGGGATAATTGACTGCTGAATGTTAAAATGGAGAAAAGAGATGAGGATTATGATAATATTTGATCTAAGATAGCCAAAGACCAAACACTCACAACTACCACTAAAGGTTTCAACACTTGAGATAAAAGTTATAAGATTTTTCACTTAACTTTGTAGAGGGGGGCATAGGGAGCTCGAAAATATGATTTGTAATTCAAGGGGGTAGTGTGTTCCATTGTGTTGAGGCTACCCATATTTATAGTGGCAGTCAGGATTACAAAAAGTCCATTATACCCATCCACTTTACCTACCTAGTTACATTCCAATTATTCTTTACTATCTGGTTATCTAATACAAGCTAACAACTAGTTGGATCAGAACTAAAATGAGGTCAGTCTATGTGTGGTATTTTGATAGCCATACCACAGTATAGAGCCCCTTACATGCTAAAAAGGTAGGTAATAAATAAAAGTACAAATCACTCAATCATCCACGATACCTAATCAATCATCTCCCATACTTAGCAATTAAAATAATCTAATTTGTTGACTTGGCTGACTTTCTTCACGTACTCCACCATCCACTTGTCCTCCTTTTTACTTTCTCTTTTCTCTTTTTTTTTCTTTCAATTTTTGAAATCAACCTTGGGTTTGGGCTGCTTTGGGTTCTTAGGTGTCAAAATACTTGGAAATAGCAATAAAATAGCTGGTTAAACTTGGGTTTGATGTGCTATCATAGTTGGTTGGGCTTGGGTTGGATAAGCAACCATAATTGGTTGTGTTTGGGCTGAATGTGCCACCATGCATTCACGGGCTGGTACTTATACTTATTTCTTATATTCAACTAATTACTTTCATCCAAGTTAAGAGTGTTTTGTGATCCCCTAACTTAGAAAAATTAATTAGTAAAATATTATTATGATATGCTCCTGCATCACCATTGACTTTGTTCATTGTGGTAGGATAATTGTCCCTATATGCCTTGATCTTTACATCTTATTGATATTATTAGTGTCCCATGGGTTCTACCTATTGTTGGTAGGACTGAACGTCCAGGCTTGTGCCTTAGAGTTTGGATCCATATGCTTATGGATTATATGATTTCTTTGATTGTGCCTATGCCTATACGTCCTTGTGCAACACTTGTTGAGAAACATGATAGAGATATCTATAGGTTTTACCCAATTCCTTTATGTTGTCAAATCTTGTATGACTCCAAATTATGTGTGTGTGTGTAACACCCCAAAATTCACTAAATTTTTTTTTTCTTAAAAGCGGAAGCAATTAAATTAGAAGCACTGAAAACCTGTGAATTCTGGAAGTGTTACCGCCACACTTAGTACCAGACCGGTTCTCTCCGACCGTTCCAGTACCAAGTGCTAAGGCTAAGAAAAGAAATAATCAATACAATTCAATTTCCAAATAAGCATTAAACGGTTGTAAAACAAAATCAGAGTACGCATCAAGAAATGTAATTCATTTCCAAAAGAGAATTAAACTTACAACCGATAAAAGATTAACAAAAAGAATTAGAGTCATATAAAGACTATGATATGGCCACAACTCTCTTGAATCTCGAGCCAAACATGCTCAACACTCAGCCCCAACTGATATCTCGCCCACCTGCACAAATCAGAAGGCATACTACTCGTGGGAATGAGCAGCACCCATGAAAAGGGTGATCAGTACGCTACGTACTGAGTAAGGTAACCGAGCACTAAGGCCAACACACAAGCGCATAATCCATGCAGAATAATAACAGGCATAATCCAACATAACAATATAAAGGTATATGAACAATTCAGGTAAAAGTACAAAGGCCCATATAATCCAGATTAATTATTTAATTAATCTCTTATCGGAATTCGATACACATCATGTCTTTTTATCAAATCCATGCGAAAACGGAAGCCCCCACTATTATAGCCGGTGGATCGGAGGCGCATAGGGTATCATACCCTAACCACTATTATAGCCGGTGGATCGGATACACATAGGACTACGCGTCCTAACCACTATTCCTAACCGGTGGATCGGTTGGCTCCGGCACGCATGGTGTTCCACTGTAAGTAATTAGTATCTTTTAGGCATTTTAGCAAAACTCTAGTTTGCGGTTGTTGAGCTCGGGAACCCCCACTATTATAACCGGTGGATCGGTTACGCATAGGACATCATGTCCTAACCACTATTATAGCCGGTGGATCGGTCACACATAGGGTAAACACCCTAACCACTATTCCGAACCGGTGGATCGGTTGGTCCCGTCTCAACGATCTTCCACTTTAAGTAATTAGTGTCTTAAGTATTTTATTCCAAGCTTTCACCATAGACATGCACGAATCATTCCCTTCAACACATATCCCCCAAGTCCACTCCATATCTCAATCTAGGGTTATCCCGAAACCCTAATTCAGGCCTCAGTGGCCCATCTCACTCCACCTCACACAACCCAAATCATTTTAACACTCCACACACCACAACTCATAAATAACATCCTCATAATTACACTTTAATTCCCAAGTGTATATGATACCACCAAGGCTCCCAACAACCACAACAACCCTAACTCGGTTTCCTACGTACCCATATAATGCTCCATATACTATTTCCATCCAAAGTATTCAACCCCTCAACAACGCTTATATTACTTTCCTCACAATCCCAAATCAACATTCATACGCAAATTTCACTCCCATGCATCCATTATACGTCCCCTGCCAATCCTTAATACCATGATGTAACCATGCAACCCTAATACCACCATGAAATCATTAATACCACCATACAAACCCTAATACCACCATGCAACTATTAAAACCACCATGTAAACCTTAATACCTTCGTTATACAGAACCCTAAATTCAACCCACATAAAACCAAAGATCCATCCATACCAAACCCTAGATTAAAACCATAGAAAACCCAAAGATTTGTCCATACCTTACAATTGATTATATTCTCCCATTCATAATCACAAATTAGATTTTTCCATACAAGACCATAAGTTAGATTCTCCCACATAAAATCATAAATCAGAATCTCCCGAGCAAAACCATAAATTAGATTCCACCAAACAAATCATAAACTAGATTCTCCCAATCAAATCATAAGTTAGATTCTCTCACATAAAATCATAAATTAGAATCTCACAAGTAAAACCATAAATCGGATTCTACCAGACAAATCACAAATTAGATTCTCCCAAATAATATTATAAATGAGATTCTCCCAATTAAATTATAAATTAGATTCTTCCTCACGAATAATAATTTGATTCTCCCATATAACATCTTAGATTTCATTCTTCCAAATAAAACCATGCAATAGATTATTCCTCATAAATTCATAAAATTATGTCAACTCACTTGCCTTAGTCAACTTCTTTCCCCATCCTCCTTTTTCATCCTTTCTCCCACATAAAATCATATCAGCATCCTCACATGCATGTCTTACAGGGTCATACACAAATATTACACATGCCATACGAAAACACACTTCAACTCCATGTCATAGCATATACAGCATAATTAATAATCATAAACATAGAATGCATAGCATATAAATCACACAATGCACATTAGCACATAAAAGGCCTTAGCACCCCTTACCTGAAACGACACCGGTCTTGGAGCACATTCCTACGCCTCCTTAGGGCTTTGACCAAGTAATAACATATTAATAAAATAACCTTAACAAAATTCTAACTTTGCTAAAAATAATAGAGATATTATAAACCTTGATAATATAGGGTTAAAGATTTTACCCTAATGATAATAATGATACTAAATATAATAATATCAAAATTAATAAAGTTACTATCAATGAGAATATAAATAATAATAATAAGCTTTAAAATTTAAAGTGGGGTTTTCAACCCTACTTATAACTAATGACTTACCACTTATTTAATATAAATAATAAAATTACTAACATATATAATAATATTAAAAATAATAAATTAAAGATACTGATAATATTATCATCAATAGTTATAAGAACAATAGAAACAATAATACTAAAATAAATAAGTGCAAATGTTAATAAAAAATTAGGGCCTAATATTTTCCAGAATAATTAGTAAAATGATAATAATAAATATTTATTCTAATAATTATAATATTAATAATAATAATAAGAAGAATGATAATAATCCCATAATAATTCAATTAATAACTTAAAATTCGAAACTATCAATAATATTGTTTTATTACCACTCTCCACCCTGCAAGTAAAATTCAGAATAAAATTTCTCATCAAATAATAATAAAACATATTAAGAATAATAATAATGGTAATTATATGCAAATAATTGAAATAAATTAAATCAAGGCATATACTAATATGGAAAATGGTTGAGAGGGTCTAGGGTTCAACCTTAAGCTGGTGGGGATGGGTGGCACCGGCGGTGGTGCACGGCGGCAGCGACGGTGGCCGGAAAAACAGAAGAAAAGAGGGAAAGATGGATGTTGGGAAAAAGATAGGGAGAATTGAGGTGATATAAGAGGTGTTTATTGTTGCCCAGGAGGAGAGGGACAAAATGATGGTGTTGGTGCAGCCAAAGGTGGCGGCGCACGGCGGCGGAAGGCGGTTTAATGCTTTCTGGGTAAAATTTCAGGCGAGACAATAAGCCAACTTGGCACGGCTATGGAGGCTCGTGCAAGAAGAATCGAGAGGTTAGAATGGTTTGGTTAACTAGAGGAACTTTCGGTGAAGATAATGGAATGTTTCGGTGGCGCTGGGGTTGGATGAAGGCGGCGGAACAGACGTCTGAAGTTGGGGTGGCGGCAGCTCGGGCCGAGGGTTTCGGGGAAGAAAAACTCTAAAAACTCCTATAACAAGGCTATTTATAGATGGTGGATGGGATAATGAGGGGATGGAGGTCGACATGGAAGTGTTAAATGCAAGAATTTGGGTGGCCGGTGGCAGAAAATGGTCGGGCACCGTTTGGTTGGGTTCGAAGTTTTCGCGACGTTGGGGAGAGGAAACGAGCGAGGGATAACGTCAAATAATTATGCCAATTTATTTCTGGAGTTAAGAGGAAGGCAATGAGACAAGAAACGGCCGGTATTATTGACCGTAACCGGAGATGCCATTGACGGGGTCGAAGGTGCAGCAGCGTCGACGGAGGAGGAAGGAGGAAGAAGGAAGAAGGAAGGGAGGCGGTCCGGTCGGCCGGGAAAAGAAAAGAAAAGAAGAAGAACCGGGCGGTTCGGGCGCGGTCGAGGGTGCGTTAAATGGCACGACGAGCTTCGGCTGAAACGGAGCCAAAACGCGGCGCGGAACGGGGCGGAAAAAGGGCGACGGGCGCGAGGGGTGATAGATAAATGAAACGGTGAGTTTCGGTGGAAAAAGAAACAAAACGCGGCGTTGAGTCGGCAGAAGAAACAGCCGCGCGGGCTGGGCCGAAGAAGGGAGAAGAAAAGAAAAGAAGAACTGGGCCGCGCCAGGCCCAGTCGGGGAAAAGAAGAGGAAAAAGAAAAAGAAAGAAAAAGGTAAGGAAAAAGGAAGAAAGAAAAAGAAAAAGGGAAAAAGGAAAGGGGAAAAATAATTAGTTTAGGGTCAATTAAATTAATATGAATATGTAGGATATTTAAAAATAATAATATTTAAATAAAATAATATTTAAATCCCTTTTTAGGCTAAATTAGGATTTTTAATAGATTTTCCATAACTTCTATTTTAATTAGCAAAAACCCTAATTTCCTTCCAATTAAATTATTTATAAAATTAATATTAATTTGAAACTATTTTCTCCTCATTATTTTAAATAAAATAATTTATTTAGTTAATTTCTAAAATACAAATCCTTAATTAGCTAAAATACCCAATTTCTCTTAATTAACACACTTATAAATTTATCCTTGATTTTTCCTAATTAATTTCCTTTTATTTTAATCAAAATAATTTATTTAATTAATCTTTATGATAAAATCTCATTTAAATATAATATTTTAGATTAGAATTTTTCGGGGCATTTCATTACTACCCCCTTAAAAATAGACTTCGCCCCCGAAGTCTCCGGGAGCGCTTAGGGTTAGGGAGGAAATGCTCTATGTTGTTAGAAACCAAAATAACATTACTATCTATATAAACTACCCCCTTAAGGATAAACTTACCAAAGAAAGTTTAAATTAACGGAAATAAGGACACCATACAAAAGAAAAAAAATACTTGTAAAAACTACCCCCTTAAGAATAAACTTAATTAAAATTCTACCCTTCTCTTCTCACTGTGGCCGGAATGAAAATATTTTAAAATAAATGAATTCTTTTTTGTTTAAAAATGATTTCAATTCAAGGAGAACTTTTTAATCTCAATTCATTTTGAAAATGATACTACTCTTAGTATCAAATTAAAAAGATTAAAATCAAAAGATACCGAAACACGCTTCAAAACTAATAACAAAGAAACTCGTAAGCCAAATATAATTTCAAGAAGAAGCGTAATTAAAAAGATCAACCTCACTGGTACCAAATGGTGGTACCAACTTAAAAATATTAAAAACAAAAGAGCACAGTCAAAACCAGATTCAATACCAACTTGTGATATCAACTTAAAAATTTTTAAAATCGAAAGAGCGTGTTCGAAGAATCAACCACTCCGATACCGCTTTGTGGTATCAGCTAAAAATTTAAAATAGAAAATGGTTTTTTAAAACCAACTCTGAGCGTAAATGTTTTTAAAAACAAGGAACACTTGGTTAAATTAAAAATCTTCAAACAAGAGCGTGGTTATCGGAACCAACTCTGATACCACCTTGTGGTATCAGCTTAAAGAAAAATTTAAAAATAAGGAGCTTGGTTGAAATCAACTTCGATACCATCTTGTGGTATCATCTTAAAAGTTTAAAAGTAGAAGAGCATGGTCGAAACCTGCTTTGATACCACTTGTGGTATCAGCTTAAAACATTTAAAAAAAACAAAAGAGCGTGTCCGAAAGGAACAACCGCTCTGATACCACTTTGTAACACCCCAAAATTCACTAATTTTTTTTTCTTAAAAGCGGAAGCAATTAAATTAGAAGCACTGAAAACCTGTGAATTCTGGAAGTGTTACCGCCACACTTAGTACCAGACCGGTTCTCTCCGACCGTTCCAGTACCAAGTGCTAAGGCTAAGAAAAGAAATAATCAATACAATTCAATTTCCAAATAAGCATTAAACGGTTGTAAAACAAAATCAGAGTACGCATCAAGAAATGTAATTCATTTCCAAAAGAGAATTAAACTTACAACCGATAAAAGATTAACAAAAAGAATTAGAGTCATATAAAGACTATGATATGGCCACAACTCTCTTGAATCTCGAGCCAAACATGCTCAACACTCAGCCCCAACTGATATCTCGCCCACCTGCACAAATCAGAAGGCATACTACTCGTGGGAATGAGCAGCACCCATGAAAAGGGTGATCAGTACGCTACGTACTGAGTAAGGTAACCGAGCACTAAGGCCAACACACAAGCGCATAATCCATGCAGAATAATAACAGGCATAATCCAACATAACAATATAAAGGTATATGAACAATTCAGGTAAAAGTACAAAGGCCCATATAATCCAGATTAATTATTTAATTAATCTCTTATCGGAATTCGATACACATCATGTCTTTTTATCAAATCCATGCGAAAACGGAAGCCCCCACTATTATAGCCGGTGGATCGGAGGCGCATAGGGTATCATACCCTAACCACTATTATAGCCGGTGGATCGGATACACATAGGACTACGCGTCCTAACCACTATTCCTAACCGGTGGATCGGTTGGCTCCGGCACGCATGGTGTTCCACTGTAAGTAATTAGTATCTTTTAGGCATTTTAGCAAAACTCTAGTTTGCGGTTGTTGAGCTCGGGAACCCCCACTATTATAACCGGTGGATCGGTTACGCATAGGACATCATGTCCTAACCACTATTATAGCCGGTGGATCGGTCACACATAGGGTAAACACCCTAACCACTATTCCGAACCGGTGGATCGGTTGGTCCCGTCTCAACGATCTTCCACTTTAAGTAATTAGTGTCTTAAGTATTTTATTCCAAGCTTTCACCATAGACATGCACGAATCATTCCCTTCAACACATATCCCCCAAGTCCACTCCATATCTCAATCTAGGGTTATCCCGAAACCCTAATTCAGGCCTCAGTGGCCCATCTCACTCCACCTCACACAACCCAAATCATTTTAACACTCCACACACCACAACTCATAAATAACATCCTCATAATTACACTTTAATTCCCAAGTGTATATGATACCACCAAGGCTCCCAACAACCACAACAACCCTAACTCGGTTTCCTACGTACCCATATAATGCTCCATATACTATTTCCATCCAAAGTATTCAACCCCTCAACAACGCTTATATTACTTTCCTCACAATCCCAAATCAACATTCATACGCAAATTTCACTCCCATGCATCCATTATACGTCCCCTACCAATCCTTAATACCATGATGTAACCATGCAACCCTAATACCACCATGAAATCATTAATACCACCATACAAACCCTAATACCACCATGCAACTATTAAAACCACCATGTAAACCTTAATACCTTCGTTATACAGAACCCTAAATTCAACCCACATAAAACCAAAGATCCATCCATACCAAACCCTAGATTAAAACCATAGAAAACCCAAAGATTTGTCCATACCTTACAATTGATTATATTCTCCCATTCATAATCACAAATTAGATTTTTCCATACAAGACCATAAGTTAGATTCTCCCACATAAAATCATAAATCAGAATCTCCCGAGCAAAACCATAAATTAGATTCCACCAAACAAATCATAAACTAGATTCTCCCAATCAAATCATAAGTTAGATTCTCTCACATAAAATCATAAATTAGAATCTCACAAGTAAAACCATAAATCGGATTCTACCAGACAAATCACAAATTAGATTCTCCCAAATAATATTATAAATGAGATTCTCCCAATTAAATTATAAATTAGATTCTTCCTCACGAATAATAATTTGATTCTCCCATATAACATCTTAGATTTCATTCTTCCAAATAAAACCATGCAATAGATTATTCCTCATAAATTCATAAAATTAGGTCAACTCACTTGCCTTAGTCAACTTCTTTCCCCATCCTCCTTTTTCATCCTTTCTCCCACATAAAATCATATCAGCATCCTCACATGCATGTCTTACAGGGTCATACACAAATATTACACATGCCATACGAAAACACACTTCAACTCCATGTCATAGCATATACAGCATAATTAATAATCATAAACATAGAATGCATAGCATATAAATCACACAATGCACATTAGCACATAAAAGGCCTTAGCACCCCTTACCTGAAACGACACCGGTCTTGGAGCACATTCCTACGCCTCCTTAGGGCTTTGACCAAGTAATAACATATTAATAAAATAACCTTAACAAAATTCTAACTTTGCTAAAAATAATAGAGATATTATAAACCTTGATAATATAGGGTTAAAGATTTTACCCTAATGATAATAATGATACTAAATATAATAATATCAAAATTAATAAAGTTACTATCAATGAGAATATAAATAATAATAATAAGCTTTAAAATTTAAAGTGGGGTTTTCAACCCTACTTATAACTAATGACTTACCACTTATTTAATATAAATAATAAAATTACTAACATATATAATAATATTAAAAATAATAAATTAAAGATACTGATAATATTATCATCAATAGTTATAAGAACAATAGAAACAATAATACTAAAATAAATAAGTGCAAATGTTAATAAAAAATTAGGGCCTAATATTTTCCAGAATAATTAGTAAAATGATAATAATAAATATTTATTCTAATAATTATAATATTAATAATAATAATAATAAGAAGAATGATAATAATCCCATAATAATTCAATTAATAACTTAAAATTCGAAACTATCAATAATATTGTTTTATTACCACTCTCCACCCTGCAAGTAAAATTCAGAATAAAATTTCTCATCAAATAATAATAAAACATATTAAGAATAATAATAATGGTAATTATATGCAAATAATTGAAATAAATTAAATCAAGGCATATACTAATATGGAAAATGGTTGAGAGGGTCTAGGGTTCAACCTTAAGCTGGTGGGGATGGGTGGCACCGGCGGTGGTGCACGGCGGCAGCGACGGTGGCCGGAAAAACAGAAGAAAAGAGGGAAAGATGGATGTTGGGAAAAAGATAGGGAGAATTGAGGTGATATAAGAGGTGTTTATTGTTGCCCAGGAGGAGAGGGACAAAATGATGGTGTTGGTGCAGCCAAAGGTGGCGGCGCACGGCGGCGGAAGGCGGTTTAATGCTTTCTGGGTAAAATTTCAGGCGAGACAATAAGCCAACTTGGCACGGCTATGGAGGCTCGTGCAAGAAGAATCGAGAGGTTAGAATGGTTTGGTTAACTAGAGGAACTTTCGGTGAAGATAATGGAATGTTTCGGTGGCGCTGGGGTTGGATGAAGGCGGCGGAACAGACGTCTGAAGTTGGGGTGGCGGCAGCTCGGGCCGAGGGTTTCGGGGAAGAAAAACTCTAAAAACTCCTATAACAAGGCTATTTATAGATGGTGGATGGGATAATGAGGGGATGGAGGTCGACATGGAAGTGTTAAATGCAAGAATTTGGGTGGCCGGTGGCAGAAAATGGTCGGGCACCGTTTGGTTGGGTTCGAAGTTTTCGCGACGTTGGGGAGAGGAAACGAGCGAGGGATAACGTCAAATAATTATGCCAATTTATTTCTGGAGTTAAGAGGAAGGCAATGAGACAAGAAACGGCCGGTATTATTGACCGTAACCGGAGATGCCATTGACGGGGTCGAAGGTGCAGCAGCGTCGACGGAGGAGGAAGGAGGAAGAAGGAAGAAGGAAGGGAGGCGGTCCGGTCGGCCGGGAAAAGAAAAGAAAAGAAGAAGAACCGGGCGGTTCGGGCGCGGTCGAGGGTGCGTTAAATGGCACGACGAGCTTCGGCTGAAACGGAGCCAAAACGCGGCGCGGAACGGGGCGGAAAAAGGGCGACGGGCGCGAGGGGTGATAGATAAATGAAACGGTGAGTTTCGGTGGAAAAAGAAACAAAACGCGGCGTTGAGTCGGCAGAAGAAACAGCCGCGCGGGCTGGGCCGAAGAAGGGAGAAGAAAAGAAAAGAAGAACTGGGCCGCGCCAGGCCCAGTCGGGGAAAAGAAGAGGAAAAAGAAAAAGAAAGAAAAAGGTAAGGAAAAAGGAAGAAAGAAAAAGAAAAAGGGAAAAAGGAAAGGGGAAAAATAATTAGTTTAGGGTCAATTAAATTAATATGAATATGTAGGATATTTAAAAATAATAA
Source organism: Tamarix chinensis (assembly GCA_030549775.1). Taxonomy (NCBI): domain Eukaryota; kingdom Viridiplantae; phylum Streptophyta; class Magnoliopsida; order Caryophyllales; family Tamaricaceae; genus Tamarix; species Tamarix chinensis. The sequence continues at coordinate 102,832,885 of CM060173.1, read as the reverse complement.
TATTTAAATAAAATAATATTTAAATCCCTTTTTAGGCTAAATTAGGATTTTTAATAGATTTTCCATAACTTCTATTTTAATTAGCAAAAACCCTAATTTCCTTCCAATTAAATTATTTATAAAATTAATATTAATTTGAAACTATTTTCTCCTCATTATTTTAAATAAAATAATTTATTTAGTTAATTTCTAAAATACAAATCCTTAATTAGCTAAAATACCCAATTTCTCTTAATTAACACACTTATAAATTTATCCTTGATTTTTCCTAATTAATTTCCTTTTATTTTAATCAAAATAATTTATTTAATTAATCTTTATGATAAAATCTCATTTAAATATAATATTTTAGATTAGAATTTTTCGGGGCATTTCAGTGTGTGTGTGTATTTTATGCCCTAGGTTGCTATCTTGAAGATTCCCTATGCGCTTAATTGTTAGCATGTACCATGTTTGCTTAAGTGTCAGCATGTATCAATGAATATATATATATATATATTTTATGCCCTAGGTTGCTAGCTTGAAGATTCCCTACGTGCTTAATTGTTAGCATGTACATTGTTTGCTTAAGTGTCAACATGTATCATCTTCATTGTCAACCTGCTTATTATTAATGGGAATGTATTTCCTAGAGTTTCCTATAAGATATGTTCTCTTTGCTTATGTAAATTCTACGGTTAGCATGATGTTGTATAATGTGATAGTGTGCTTTATGTGAAGTATGCTTATGTGAGATAATTAGGTATTTCTTAATACCCTAGTTGTACCAACACGACACTATTTCATTTTGTGCAAGTCTCCTGTGTCTTGCTATTTGGGATTGAGAGTATTGAGTCACTGGTCAACTCGATAGGCACTTCATTTTGGATCCTTATGATCCCAGATTTTGTTTTGTTTTGGCTAGTGTTGAGTTTTGTTAAATCCTTGGATCTTGTATATTTATATATTTTTTGTATTACTTTTTATAAGTCTTGTATCAAACTCGAGTTATGTGATGGTCACTGCTGACTATTGGGATATGAGTTTACTTTTTATATTTGCACCTAGCATAATTTAGGTATTTATCATACCTATTTTATGTTGGATGCAAGGGTAACACCTTTACTTATAATTTCACTTTCACAAAATTGTCTTGCAAAACAAAAAAAAAATTATGGTTGTAAAAATAGGAGTGTTACAAGAGATGTTTGCTACATACCAATTGTAGATCACATTACCATTTAAGATAATTCAATTGGGACAAACTTGATGCTTATTTTAAAAAAATTGGATGAATATTATATGTGCCTATACTTTTCCCATAGATGTGAAATTAAGCCACAAAGAAGAATATGAATGTTTGTTTCCTCATCTTTAGGGGGGAGAGAGTGTGAGATTGAGACTATAAAGCAAACCATCACTTAAAAATTATCTTCCATGAGATATGGACCTAGAGAAAAATCCAACTCGATGATGCTTATGCTTATTAATTTATTTAAGCTACAAGTTGCATTTGTTATGGTTAGGAAATTATGAAAGTCATACGCGTTTTGACTAAAGTTCCAACTCCCGTATGAGGTTTTATGGTGAATTCAAATGAGTTGATGGCAAGTACGATACTAGTACGCTATAAATGTATGACATAGGTCTAAAGAGTTAAACTCTCATAAGAGGAAGTATAATCCTAGAATCGGATAAAAAATTTACTATAATGAGTCGACATATCCGTAGTGATAGAATATGAGAATAGATTTTGCTAGTGGACAAAATATTTACGAATTATACTTACACCTTTGTACAATGGTATGAAATAGACATTGGTGGTATCTTTATCTAAATAATAGCAATTGACGGTAGGTAAAATTGAGAATTATTCTTGATTCATTATGGAATATTGTGAGATAAATACTTGATAAATTGGAATAATCAAATATATTCATACCAATTGACTACAAGTGGGTGTTTATAAAGAAATGATCCAAAAATCAAATCAAAGACATATATCTTTGATCAAAAGTCAGGTTTTTTTTCTATGATATCATCGGCGAAGTTTCAAATTTAAACACTGTTGAAGTGTACTCGTACGTACAAGTAAAATCATACATGATCCAATATATGAAGGATACATGCTAAATTGAGGGAGATAAAACTATACTATTTTCCTTAGCTATGATTTTATCTTACTAGGTCTTTCTAATAAGGTTTTTAATAAGATAGTATTTCAAAGTTGTACTATTAAGGGGGAGCGTTGTAAATATCAAATATATACATTTAAGGAAGAATGATGCAAATATCTTATTTATTTATTATGGATTTATAATTCATGAATGTGTATTATACTAAATCCTATATTTATTACTCATTATTTTCATAACTTGTAACAACTTTTCCTTGTATAGCTATAATATCCCAAATCTTTATATCCTTCACCACCTTCAATATTCCTTAACTTATTCTCATAATATAAGTACTAAATATAGATGCTATATATATGAAATATGATAAATTGTGAATGTAAGATTACTCATACGTATGAATTAATAAGCGACTCCTTCCCCCTTCTATATTGTCTTAGCATCTATATTTGAGTTTTTAAATAATGTAACAATTTCTAAAATTCATGTAATGTAATAATTTTATGTAAATCATAAAATTGAATATCTCAATTCATATATATATAATAATTATAACATTCGTGAAATATCATTAAAATTCTTATATGTTTATAACAATGGATTTTTATTGAATAAAGACATAATCATAAATGTCTTCAAATATTTCATTAAAATTTTTAATATTATATATATACACCAAAATAAATATTGTCTTAAAAAAATTTAAAAAGTCATAAGTTAATTAGACAAAATAAGTCTAGAATATCATAATTCTAAAAATATTATAATAACATACACACACACACACATACACGTATTCAAGAAACAAAGAATTATGAAATAATATCTGATGTCCTTGTATATTGCATGGGATTAATAAACTAGTAGTAAAATATACAAGTAATTATAGTAAACATTATAAGTTAGTTTTTTCATCAAAATAATACAACTAATATTGATGAAATACGACAACAAATTTGGTGAAACGCAAATATAACTGCCAAAATATGAAGGTAAAAGTAGTGAAATGTGGGGACAACAAGGTAACTATAGTGAACATAAAGATAAAATGGTGAAACATAACACAATAGTCATAAAATATTAAGATAATTATAATGCAACATGACAAGTAATTTTTTTTTAGAGAAATCACAACAAATATTGGTAAAATACAATAACAATTATAGTGAAATGTAGAGATAAATATATTGAAACATGAAGATAACAATACTGAAATATAGAAATAATAATGATGAAACATAAGTATAAATAGTAAACTAATTATATTATTAAATATCATAACAAAGTGATGAAATGTAACGACAAGTATTGTGAAACATATAATAATATTCTACATAATTATTTTAAAATAAAAATTATATTAATATCAATCTCTATTTGGGGTTTTTAAAAAAAATATTTTTTATATATTTTTAATAATAATTAAAAATAAATTAAGTAAAAATAATTTACCTATTAATTGGTTGTATGGTCAAACCGGTTAAATGGTTGTGTGGTAGCCATCACAACTAAGGGTGTATAGGGCTCCAAAATTAGATCCGAATTGTTTGAAGTTAGGATTGGAAGATTGAAATTACAAGTTAAAATTAAAATTAGTAAATTATATTTTTTTAATATTAAAATTATATATATTTAGATAAAATATTAATAATATTCTAAATCAGACTTGAAGACTAAACTGGATAAGATCTTATTCAATTAAGGGCTAAAATTTTTTACTTCAAAGTTAAAATTCAAATGAAAAACTAAAATAGCAATCCAATTTTAAATTAAAATCTAAAATAATTAATCGGATCTAAAATTTTAATGGAAAATAATTTTTGAAACCCCCCCCCCCCCGGCACCACAAGTTATTATCAACCCACACAGAAAGAATTTCTTAAATAAATTCAGCTTTGTGATAAACTTTTTATAACAAAAGCATGCGATTCACGTTTAAAAAATTGTCGGGTGACCTAATAATTTCTAATTTAAAGGAGCGTTACGACGCCCAGGCACCTTCCCCTGGCGAAATTTCTCTCTCACTGTATGTCGTCCTGCTTCCTTACGCAGACGCTTCCAGTCTTTCGGTCCAAATGCTCACCTCGCTCTTCTCCCGCCAAAATCCAATTATTTGCCGTTTTCTCTCCTCTATCCGCCTCTTCTCCGTTGTTCCATCTACCTCCAAACTTCATTCAAAGTACTCTTTCGTTGCCCCACCTTCTCTCCGCCCACCTCAAAACCCTATCTCCACTTCCGAATCCCCATTAACCAATCCAACCACCACCTACACAACCCGTAAAAAGACCCAAAAACCGCCTTATAAACCACCATCATCCCTCGAGATCCGAAAGAAACCATTGCGTTCTAAGCTGCCATTTGATTTTCGGTATAGTTATACGGAGTCTAATACAGCCGTAAGGCCTATCGGGCTCCGGGAGCCTAAGTACTCGCCGTTTGGGCCTGGCCGACTTGATCGAGAATGGACTGGGGTGTGTGCTCCGGCGGTGGATACGAAGGTGACGTCGGTGGAGGGGGAAGTAGAAGATCCCAAACTGGAAGAAAAGAGGAGGAAGATGAGAGAGGCAATTCAAGGGGAGGCGTTGACGAGTGCGGAGATTAACATACTTGTGGACAAGTGTCAGAGGCATAAGACTAAGAAGCAGATAAATATCGGTAAGCGACTAAATTTTTTATTTACAGTTTAAGATCTGGCTTGTGTTTGTATGATTCAAATTCAATTCAGTTCACCGTGGGTTTGATGATATATTTGGCCGATATTTGTATCCTGTTCCGAAAAATATAATCTGCTGCATTTTTGTGGCATCTGTGCGTTGGTCGAGGTAGCTGATCAGTAAAAATTGGCATTTTGTTTGAATCAGAGAAGATTAGGGGGGATAAGGCATTATTACCGGACCCATGCTTTCCAGAACTACATGATTCAGGATTTATCAGAAAAGGGTGCGGGTGTTGTGTTGCATTCTCACGTTTTCTTTGTTTCTTTTGTTATATCAGGACGAGATGGTCTGACTCACAACATGTTAAATGATATCCATAATCATTGGAAACGTGAAGAGGCAATAAGGATAAAATGCATGGGTGTCCCCACAGTTGACATGGAAAATGTCTGTACCCAACTTGAGGTATGCTGCCTGTCTAGTGCAAGATATTATTATTCTGAATTTCACTCGTTTTGTATATCAGACTGAGGGCTAATAAACGTTTCTCCAATATCAGCTTTTGAGTTTGGAGGTTTGTAATATCAATTGACCTAGTTTCTTTGTCTTTCTTTCAAAGAGCTTCATGTTTATGCAACTATGGTTAATACTTTTTCTTAGTTTCTGTTAGTCTCAGAAATATATACATTTTTAACGAGAATGGTTTGTGGCAAATGGATGGTGTCCTTCTTACTTCAATGGCCAATATGCTGAACATTTTATTGCTGATGATCTAAATTCCTGTTTAGGTGCTTGATTGGTTTTTAATTTCATAGCTCAAGCCATATATGTAAGGGCTGCATTTCCTAATCTCATTAGTGTCACCATATTTCTCTTATGTTGTAGGATAAAACGTTTGGTAAAATCATACACAGACGTGGTGGTCTTATTGTGCTTTATAGAGGCAGAAATTATAAGCCAAAGAAGAGGCCTGAGATTCCATTGATGCTGTGGAGACCTCATGAACCTGTATATCCCAAGCTTATCAAAACTACAATTGACGGCTTAAACATTGAAGAAACAAAAGCACTACGAAAGAGAGGGATAGCTACTCCTGAATTGACAAAACTTGGTAATCTATTCATTTTATTCATTGCTGCCACTACTCACTAGTAGTAGTAGCTACTTCTGTTTTATGTAAATGTTCTGAGCTCTTAGGTTGTACCTGCAGCTAGAAATGGATACTATGGAAATTTAGTAGCCATGGTTCGTGACGCATTCCTTGCTGAGGATCTGGTTCGTGTAGACTGCAGGGGCCTTGAGAGGAGTGATTACAAGAAAATAGGTGTAAAACTGCGGGTATGGCACAATTTTTGAATTAGTCGCATTTTTTGATCTTTTCCTTTGCATTTGGTTACTATTGATACTTATTTTTGTTATGGAGATGGCCAAAAAAGTGTTTGGACTCTCGTTTTGCTGAAAAATAAGACTTGTACACTGAGCATGTTAGATTAGTCTTTCCCTGCATTTTCAGTACTCATGTATCATCAGATTTAATGTAACGACATCTGTTCCATCCCAAGCCCTACCTTATGTCTAAATCGATGTTAGTCCCTTAATCTATGTCATCTATAAGTTAAATTTATCGTCTCTGATTATGATGCATCATGTCTTAATGCTGCAAAATTGCTAATGCTCAATATGTAGAGGTCTACATGCTTTGTGCGCAATTTATTGGTCCCCATATAGTGGCTTTTTGATGGTTTTGGTTCAATCTCAATTTGTTCTTTTAATTTAATCACCTATTATGTCATCTTGACGAGCGATATTTGGGTGTGGTGCTTGGCGTCAAAAGTCAAAACGTAAATTACTCTTAGATGGAAAATAGGAGCAATTCCTGAAATAGTATGCAGTGAAGTGTTTTTTTGACTGAGAAGTATTTGTAGCTATACATGTATGCAGCTTTTCAGTTCAATTAGTGGATCTAAATGCAATGTTTTTCTGTAGGAACTAATGAGAATAATATTTTAGGCTGTCCTGGTTGACTTCTTTTTCTGCATTCTAGGCTTTCATTATTTGACATATCTTTGTGTTTCTTGGAACTCTTGGTTGGATTTTACTATGTTTTCTTTTTCTGCTTTCCTGACTATTTTCTACCTGCAAGATATGGAATGGAATAAGCATGTTCTTATCTGAATTTATTCATAAAGGATCTTGAGGAGTAACACGGCAATTTACTTTTAGCCTGTTATTCATCTCTGTTTCAGCCCAAGTGGTCATACTAGAAGGAAGCAAGCGTCTTCTAACTATGCAAGTGGCAATTGCTGCTGTCATTTGATATTCTTGAACCTGCTGAATAGAATGTTCTTAATTCTCTTTTGCGCATAACTAAATAATGTTCTCTACCCAAAAGAAAACAAAGGAGGAAGGGGCAAAGTCATTTTCTGAATTTACTGCTAGACCGTTTATGATTTCATACATAATGCTAAAAAGGTTGCTCTAATATTTGGTTTGCAGGATTTAGTTCCCTGTATAATTGTATCATTTGAGAAGGAGCAAATTGTAGTATGGAGAGGAAAGAATCACCACCCTGTAGAAGACGGGCTGTTCCTTAGTCCTTACAGAGAGAGGCCCATTTCATACTGTGGATGATAGTTTGCCGTGGAGTTCATGGTGGACAGCAGACGGTCCTTCCAGGATTAGTTGCAATGATTATTTCGCTGAGGAGTATGGAAGTGGTTTGTCCAGAAATAAGATTATTCGTCTTTCATGGCTGCCTATGAGTAGAAGCTCGGTAGATGCTGTAGGATGCGAGTCGGATGCATTTGTTTGTTATTATTCTCGCTGTCATCCATGTGAAATGGAGTTACCTTCATGAACGACGGTTATAAAATGTATGGTTTCATTTCAACGAAAAACTTTTACAATTATAAATTTGTTATATATTTGTAAATTTTTTATACATGAAATTTAGATAGAATATTTATAATATTTTGCATAAAAATATAAACATATTGTAAATTTATTTTGGGATTTTTTTCTTCTCATATGTAAAATTGAGTTTCATTATTTTAAAAATAAGAGCAATATATCCAAATTCCAACATCACAATTATCAAATTCCATCCAATACATTTAGTCATACTCATATTTAACTTTATAGTGGGGTGAGATATTTGTCTAGTTAGCGTAGTCACAATAAAATAAAACAAAATTTAATTCTCGCTACCTTAAAAGGTTCTTTATATGCCTAATAGGTACAACATAAGCACCAAAGAGCGCACTTAGGACTTGCTTCTTACACCCTAGTTCTTCGTCTCATCACCAAGCTACGTGTCTCCTTGGTCTAGCATACCCAAAACATCTCCTCTACTAGCTATTGCTCGAATTCGCTTCCAAATGTCTAGTGAAATAGAGCATAGCATAATCATATATTCCGGCATCTTAAGTGTTGTGCGCACATAACATACATCCTACTTTGATGCTCATACCTTGGTTAATCGATCTTTTCCTTGAGGGTAACCTACTTTAAATGGCTAACCACTATCAAATGCAATGTCTGGGAAGAGTAAGTAGTTGCTAAATCAAAGGCGTCCACCATTTCTTTGGGTCCTTTGCCCTCAACTCCTCGTAGGCTCATTTGATTATATATTGATGTCTCACTTCTAGTCAATTCTAGATAAGAGGATGCAATTTATCCTGTATTAATAGCACACCTTGGCATATCCAACAGGTATATGATGTGGGCATATACGTCTAGATATATTATGAAGGATGCTTATAGGTGACTTCACCTCTATCGGGGCCGAAAGGGTGGCTATGTTGTATGTGCTTAGAACAATGAGCACTTTAGGCTGGAGCAAAGTTATATTGGAGTTGGACAACCTTTCTCTTATCTAATGGCTAGACGGAAGAGTTATGGATAGGTCATAAATTGTTTATCTAGCCCATACAATTCAGGAGTGGTTTGGGAAGTTTAGTGAGCTATCATGGGTTTTGTTCCCATATCAACAAATATTGTGGCTCATTGCATTACAAATATGGCGTCAAATTGTGAGGAGCCTGTTTGGTCTTGTTCTCTCTCAATCTCCCATATTCCTTCACACCCTTTGTAACCAAAGATATTGAGTAATATTAATAGCAATTGCCTTCCTCTCAAGAAAAAGAAAAGAGAAAAAAAATTTGTAGCTAATGTTCATATGCCTATTTTCATATTTTAAACCCTTACAAACATAATATTGTTTTCGATAGAAAATATATGATATTTTCACATTTCAAACCCTTACAAGCATGATTGTAATCTTTTAGTGTCTTTTTTCCTATTTTATGTTTCATTGATAACAACATTCTAATTTATACCTCGTAAATGTATAATATAGGAAGTCTGATATAACACAAGCTAATTTTTATCATAACTCAAGGGGCAGTGAAATACTAACTCCATCATGACTATGATCTTCTTCTTCTTCTTTTTAATAGAACATTTTGGAAGAGTTTGAGTGAATGTAACAGAGAAGCAACAAATAAAATGAATGCACAAGACGACAAACTATTACTAATAGAAGTATTATTAGTACTAGGGAACATTGAAAAATCACAAATAAATAAATAAATGAAACAACAACAACAACAATATCACTGCAAATAAATTAAACTACGACAACATTAGAGGACAATGTGTAAACTAACTAAACGCAATAAAAAGGAGGGGTAAATAGCTAAAGAATTAGTAAGGAAATAAAGGAATAATATAAAAGACAATAAACTCACGGGGTAACAACAACATATATATCCAAGCTACTAGTTTAGTTCTACCAACAACCTTAAATGTACTATTAGAAGTAAAGGAGATTCATGCTCTAATGGCAGACCTACATCTTTGAATTAATCTCCAATGCCACAACTTCTTAGTTAGGGAATGCCATTGGTTAGCTTTAATAAGCTAAATCATGTATAATGATCTCACTCTATCTCTTTATAAGGTTGCCTCTTCATCTCCTATAACTCCTTTAAAGAATCATCTTCTTTATTTGGCATCAAGTTGAGAACTCTACATAGGCATGATCAAACCATCTTAACTTGGACTACCACTTCTTACCTTCATTAGAGGTCATCCTCATTTTGTCTCTTATTATTTCATGTTTGATTTTAAATCTTATTTACAAAACTACATATCTAATGGAGCATGCATACTCATCTCAACTATAATGGACTTATTTAGGTTTTCTTAGTTAGCTCACATTCTATCCAGTACTACATAATAAGTTCGATGATCATTTTCCTAAATTTAAGAGGAATTTTCTTATCATATAAAACTTTAAATGCCTTAATCCATTTGAGCCATTAGATAATATTCATGCTATAAGAACCATTTTCATTTACCTCTTAATTGCTTTGCATAATATACTAAAGATGTGCAATTTATTCTTAAGAAAATATATTTTCTAATCCTAACTTTATATTTATATATGAAACTATTGGAGGTGAGCTACATGAAAGATAAATACCATTATATGAGTACGACAACTCTATAGAATAGGGTGAAGAAGGATCTATATAAATAGAGAAGGGATTTAGATCTGCAATGGAGTATGCCCCTCACATAATGGTATCCTTTTTTATTTATAGATTGTATTAGCCATATAATCCCAATACATGATGATGGAAATAAAGGAAATATTCTAGAATAGTGGACACCTACTTAAGATACCTCATCACCTAGTACAATACTATTAATGTACCATAATAATACTAGTAACTCATAATATTCCTTGAGGTGTTATTTATAGTTTTAGAAAATTTAAATAAGGATATAATCTTATTGGTGATTGGACTCTAGACTAATTTCCCGGGCCACAAAGTATCTTGGGTTGGTGCAACCCTTTGGGCTTAGGCTTGTGTATCATTACCTTCCTTTTGTGAATGAGCTTTCTTCTCAAGGCTCAAAGTAGGTAAAAAAAATCAGAATTGAGCCCAATTTTTCCATGTATCTTTAGTCAATTTAATATTATACAGATGAGCTAAAACTTAATGGAACAGCTAGTTATTAACTTGAACCCTATATTGGTCTAAAGTGTGTTTTGGTGCATTATCAAAGTTAAAAGAAGTTGTTGGCGGAAATGGGTTGAGGTTACCTTATAATGGGTTTGAGATTGTTTTGAGGATGTAGATAAGAAAATTAGGGCAGAGCATGGAACCTAAAATTAGGTTAAGTTTATATGCAACCTAACCCATCATTAAGATAATTATTTCCTAGCAAGTTTTTGGTTGTGGTAACAAAAAAGTTTTTAATGTCGGTATGTTGAAGTTTAACATTACCTAATCACCAACATAATGTTTTGAGTTAATACAACGTGTATTAGATTGGTGCCTCATTCTTGCTTAAGTGTATAAGAGATTAGTATTAAGGTTGGAAAAGAATGTGTCTCTATCTAATAGTGTTTCATGGAGGGTAGTAGGTGTGGTGGAGTTGTATTGATCATATTCAAACAGAGGAGGATGTAGTACTTTATGGACTATTTGAAAGGGTGAGTATAAGATGGAGTTGTGTACACAAGTGTTATACCAAAATCCATCCCACGTATAGTAAGATAGAAGTCTAGCAGTGCAAGTAATCACTAACAGTAACACAAAGATACATCTCCAAGACAACTCCACCACAAATGCTACTCTTAAAGCATTATAAGATGGAGCAAAAAAAATTAAGCTCTTTCTTTGTATCAATTATTGCATAAAAATTAGTAGTTATCCTTTTAGAATGCCTTAATGTTTTGAAAATTTCTAGCACACAAAATTATGTAGCTATCAAGGTCAATGCCATATCTACCGAGGAGCTAATCATACAATTTCACATTTTGGACTAACTAAATCGATGATTAATATGGAAATTACTATAATTGTAGGATTAAATGACAGAAATAAACTATAATAGCTAGTTAGGTGGAATTCAATATAATAGAATGCAATTATTAGAGTTTCACTTCTCAATATAAGTTTATATTAAATAGTGCAATACATTATTCTTTTAAAATTTTATTTAGTTTTACTAGGTGTAAATTGTTATTTTATATAATTTCAGTAGTTTAATGTCTTAATTTATTTAAAATGAATTAATTTGAAAAAAATATCATCATTATTATTTATTTTATTTATATCTAATGCATATATATAAGAATTACATGGTAGTCGACCATACCAGACTAGTGATCAACCAACCATAAAACTATAGACTGGCATGTTGTTAGTGTATCAGTAATCAACCGAGTCTAATTGATGTTTTACGAGCTGAATCATCAAAATTTTAATTATTTTATTGTTATTAATATATACTAGCTCCACATTAATTCATAAAACAAATGTTTTTATATATTTGATTTTAGTTTATTAATTTGAGGTCATTTATAATTTTTTATATATTTTTATAATTTATTTCATATTTATTTTGTTTTATGCCTATTAAATGAATTTTCCTCCTATATATATATATATTTTTTAATTCAATAATTTATTTTTGGGCATCCTAATTGTATTCCCATTTTTTGAGCCAATAGTATTTTATTTAGCTTTTTTTTTGAATTTTTGGGTGCCAATTGCTTAAAACTAGCTCTAAAATTGCATAAAAGATATTTTTCTTCACTTTCCTCTCCTTTCTCCTATCCATATGCAAAACTATCTCGCGGAGGAGCATAACAAGCTGTCTGTTTCCTTTTATCCCTTATTTTCAATTTCCACAATGATATTACTTACACAAAATCCTTTCACACTCTTTCCAACTTATGTCTAATCTATGTTTAATACTCAAGTGTGGCCACATTAAAACAAGAAACAAGAAAGTAAGAGGTTAGAAAAGTAAAAAAAAATAGTAAGGAAGGGTAAGAGAAATGAGGAGGAAATCTAGAAGAGAACCAAGGTAGAGAAATAAAGGCAATGGATTTGAAGCAAAAGATGAGAGAATGGCTTGGTTGTTTGTGCGGGGTAAGGTGGCTAGATGCATGAACAATGAATGTTGATAAGGAGAGTTTTACATGAGGCTTTGCCAAAGCTATAAGTGGCTTAAAATAGGGTGGTGATTAGCTGCTTAATGAGTGGACAGAAGGTGGTGTTGGCTATATTGGGGGTTAATGCAAGTTGGTGGTGGCAACATTAGATGGTCACACAGATTTGGGGTGGTTTTTGTGGGGTTCAAGCATATGTAAGGGGGCTTTGTGTGAGGTTGTGGCAGGGGATGGGTGTAGTTGCATTGGTGATTGGTGTTGGTGGTGGCAATTTTATGTGAAGGAGTGGTGTAAGATAGTGAATTATAACACAATCAATGCTTGAAACATAGATGCATGAGAGAAAAGGAATGGTGAATAAGGTGGAAGAAGAAGTGAGTTAGGATGGTTTAACAAGGAGAGAGTTTAGATAGAAGGAAAGGAAAAACACAAATTTAGGATTGAAGGAATGATAAAAAAGGGAGAGGAAGGGAGACATGCATGCAATGATTGAGGTTGTATGAAATGAAGAAAGCATGAGGAGGTGTTTGGGTAAGGTAGGAAACACAGGGGGTGGGTGGTTAAAAGTAGTAGGTTTGATATGATGGAGGCAATATGGGTGGGGGTAGAGTGTGCTGCACTTTAATGGAAATGGTGATGATGAGGTGATATGGGGTTTTAGTGGGTAAGTAGGCATAGTTAGGATTTACTTTGGGTAACCAAACTATAAAAATAAAATCTAGTTGGCATGAGGAAAGAGTGGGCTAAGGGTTTATGGGTTAAAATAAGGTGATTAAGCAAAAGTTAATGGTTAGAGAAAAATTAAGAGTTAAATACCTGAAGATTAAGGTTAGGAAATTTTGGATTGTTAAGCATTTCCTTGAAATACTTCCTCAAAATACAAATACACCTCCTACGATTCAAGTGTTTTAAACCCTTAAAATAAATCTTTTGATCATTTTCAACTCTTTAATAAATTTCCTCCAATCATATTTTTCCCTCTTCTATGATTACAAAATTATAAAATTAGGATTTAAAAAATATGGAGTATCATAAGTTGTACACCTTCCCTATATTTCAGTATGTGTTTTGCCATTAGTGCATTAGCTAAGCCCTTTCTATACTCTAAGCTAGGGTGTCCTCAACATAGTTTAAAGGTTCCTTAGTCAATAATTCTTTGGAAATTTTTATTAGCCATTAGTGCTTTAAATTTATAAAATTTCCTTCTCAAATAAATAAGTAAAGTGGATTGTTTGATAACATTGGATAATGAACATAATAAATGGTCTTCCTTATATGTGAGTGTTATGTGATTTTATGAGATTTCTATGATAACACGATTTTGCCTATAATATCAATTTAGTATCACATATTGCATGTTATTATCTCATTTTAGCAAGTTAGATATGAATGTTCCATGTATTTGGTTTCATATTTCTGTGTTACCTTCACTTTCATATTATTATTCGTATTTACGCTATTGTTGTAACACTCTCATTTTTTCTACTTAAATTTTTTTTATTTTAGCAGAAAAATTAGAATAAAATATCAAGTGTTACCACTATACTTAACATAAGTTTAGGCTCTATACCTTTCTTATGCAAAGTGGAAAGGCTAAAATAATTCAAAAAAAAAACTAATCAAAGCAATAAAAAGAGAGATAGTACAATAGGTAAAATAAAAAGTTATGAGTAATACAAGATCCATACAAGTATAACAACAATAACAAAAAATATAAACTAGGGATATGAGAGCCTAAAAATAATAACCGAGAACAAAAACTAACACTCTATGATGTGACAAAAGTTAGTCTTAACTCTCACTTATGAATACCATTTCCTTAAAATAGAATCTCTTCCTAAGGATAATCTCTATGCTTATAAGCCTCATTTCACTCTATGACCCACATATAATCATATGAAGATTGTAGTATTAGTATGACACCTCTAATGAGGGATAATATCTTCCTCATACTAAGTAAATCATAATACCTTTAATGAGGCATCATGCTCACATGAAATAGTCAATAATAATAATCAAGAATCATGTGAAAACATCAGATCCCAAGTGATATCAATATTGAAGTCCAATTAATATCCCATGATTTTATATATGATATTAGCCAAACATGCCCCAACAAGGGGCTAGTCTCAATTATATTCTCTAATTACTCATAATGAATAAACCAATCCTAATCAAGATATTAAGGAGTTTACTTGGTGAATTATCTAATCCAATTTTAATTTTCAATCCAATTATTAACTTGAGAGCAATAAAATCCCATAATCTAAGGCAATGATCACCTAGGGATAAACCAGTAATATCATACCACTAACTTCCAAGACAATAAGTTAAGGAAGTCACATGACATCAAGTTATATATACACAATCTCAAAACTCAAGTCCTCATGTACATGTACTCTCTATTAGGTTTGCAAATTCCTAAGAGAAAAAATGAGCCTTTTTACCTAAAGGTCCAACTATGTAATTAGGGGCCTAAGTATGAGGCATAAGATCTCTTTCCAAGCTCAAGTCCTCTTTCATCTTAAAAAATTAGTGTCTTATTCTAAATTCAATTATTATTCCACAAGGGATATTGAGATCCACAATAATAATCAATAAAGCCAATCATCCAATTAATCCAAAAAGAAAGGACCGTAAGTGTCCCTACAAATTAAAGTCGTAAAAGACTTAGGGTTATACATCATGCCATAACCTGAACTCTTAATCAATTCAATACATTTCAACCTTCTTATTTCTAATTATCCACAAAGATAGCCAGAAGAAAACTATCAAGAGAGAGGTTAACACTAAATTTAACTAAAAGTTAATCAATGCCTACCTAATCTAATTATTTAACACCAAAGAACATTTAAGTTAAAAATAATAAAAATACCCTTAAACCCTAACTATTCCAATTTTAACCATTTCAATAACAAAAAATTATATAATTCAATGAAACTCATGATAAGGATAAATAACACTAAAACAACACTTTAATATAAAAACATTAGTTATGAAAATACTAGCAATAACAAAAGATTATTTTGCCCCTAAATATAATTTAAGCATACATATCACATAAAACCTAATCATGTAATACTAGTGTACCCTAATTTTCAAGTTTAACATAAATAATAAATCATGATACATTTTTGACATTCATGCTGGAAGAATAACATAATACATGCAAAATAATATATTTACCCCTAGGGTCCACAAATCTTAAATCATGTATATCTAAACTGTAACACCCCTAAAATTCACTACTGAAAAATTTTGTTTTGTTTAAAAGAGTTAGCAAAAGTGAAATACAAGACTATGAATTCTAAGGATATTACCGCCACACTTAGTACCAGACCGGTTTACTCATACCGTTCTGATACCAAGTGTTAAGGCTAAAGAATAAAATACCAATTTACAAGAACTCAATCATAATTAAATCAGAGTAGCGCAAGTAAACATTTTATAAGAATAAAATCCACCAATGGTGGTTACAAGATCAAAGATTACATTTAAACAAGACATTATAAGAAGAAGGATAATATTCCTAAAAGCCGTATAATCCTTACGCTCTTTCCCATTGCCCACTTGAATAGCACCTGAAAAGGACCTGCAAGAGACACTGCCCATTGAATAGGCAGGGGCCCCACGAATGGAACCCTTCAGTACTAAGGTATTAAGTAACCCTTTAAAATCACACTTAAAGGCAGGCCCGCAATGCAACACATGAATTAAAGCTATATACTTATATAATAAGAAATACATGCATTAGAGTTACATACTTAACAAGTCCATCAAAATTAATGAGTCATAATGCAAAATTGATGCTTTCAGACCTTAAGTCATGTTATAGTGCAAAATCAATACGTTCGGGCCTTAAGCCATTAGTCCATCATTATTCAATTATCTCTCAGATTTTATATCCATGTGAGTGCGGGAACCCCACTATTATAGTCGGTGGACCGATCATGCAGGGAAAATGCTCCTGACCACTATTATTTGCCGGTGGAAAGGAAATCATGCAGGGCAAAACGCTCCTGGCCACTATTATTCGCCGGTGGACCGGTTTGGGTCTGGCTCAACAATCTTCCTCTTTAATTGATTAGTTTCTTATTCGTATCTTATTCGAAAGTATTTCACCCTTAACATGCATGTCACCGACCTCTACTTCTATCCTCTTGAGAGGGACCGTCCCATATCTTGAGACCTTTGCGCCTTTTATCACACCCTAACATCCATTCCCCCTTACATTTACTTATAATGAAAACCAAACTCCTAAGGGTGTGGGTTAAGACCCAACACTATAACATTCAAATTCTCTCACTACCACTCTCTCTAGGGTTTTCCCTTGAAACCCTAATCGGACCTATGTGGCCCAACCTTTCTTTTATCGTCCAACACCTCATCTCATTTAGTTTCAACTCAAATCCCATCACTCTACTCACCAACCATACATGTGATCGTAAAACCCTACTTGGCCGCTCAAACCCTAACACCTTTCTTACATAAGGATTATCCCATGCAAACCCTAGAAACCTCCTATGTAAGAGTTGCATCACTCATTCATTTTGATCATAATCTCCTTCTATTTTCCCCCTCATGGATCATGAGATATTAAGGTCAATATCATGTCCCCTCAGTCAACTCACTTCCTCTTTGTTCTTTTTTATCCTTTCACCCCATATCATATTATTAAACATCCTAGCATGCATGTCCTAGAGGGTCACATCATATAACATCGTATGCACAACATATATAATCATCATCCACATTCCATAAGGAAGCCACATAAGCATACGCCATTCGAAGTTGCACTACAAATGATTACTCATTAAGCATAAAGTACACAATATGGCATAACACATGGCACATGAGGCATATAATACACACATTGTTATTCTTAGCCACTACCCTACTTGGTTTGGGTTACTAAGTTGTCTCCCACACTTATTAGGTCATCAATCACCCTTCATACTTGTTACACTTATTTTATTTTCTATTTGGTTGGCTAAGTTACCAAATTGCCCTTCTCATTTGTTATGATTACTAAATTGCCCTTTAGTTGGATAAATTATCAAATTGCCCTTCTTCATTATCATAATTACCAATTTGCCTTTAGTTGGTTAAATAATTACCAATTTGCCTTTTTGTTGGTTAAATTACCAAAATTTCCTTCTTTATTATCATAATTACCAAATTACCCTTCTCCATTATTAAAATTACCAAATTTCCTTTCTCCATTTTCATAATTACCAAATTACCCTTCTCTTTTATTAAATTATCATTTTACCTTCATTTACACCAAATTATCACTTTACCCCTCTCTTTTATTAAATTATCTTTTTACCCTTTTCCCTTACAATAATTATCATTTTACCCTTATTAATTATTATAATTACCATTTTACCCTTCTCTATTTTTATAACTACCAATTTACCCTTTTATTTATAAAATTACCATTTTACCCCTTTACTTCCAAAATTGCCATAATACCCTTAACTTTCAAAATTACCATAATACCCTTTTACTTATACAATTAGCATTTTTCCCTTTACATCCAAAATTACTATTTTACCCCTTGCTTCCAAAATTACCATAATACCCTTTTCATACAAAATTACCGTTTTCCCCTTTACTTCCAAATTGACCATTTTACTATTTTCGTACAAAATTACCGTTTTACAATTTTCCTCTAAAATTACCATTTTACCCTTTCCAAGCAAAATTACCGTTTTACCCCTTACTTCCAACATTACAATTTTACCATTTTCATACACAATTACCATTTTATCCTTTACTATACCACTTTTATTAAATTACCATCGCTACATAATATATTAATATCAATACTCCATTATCATCATCCAACTCCACAAACTCTTATTATTCAACATTCTACTCATTAGCACCCACACATAATAGGCCACATTCTTGCACATGCTATATTACTAGAATGCCCTAGGGCTCACAATAATATTCTTCGTGCATAAATGGTTACAATAACATAATATAACATGGATAAGTACTTAACATTTTCATTAATAATAAAACTCTTCCCCTTAAGCAACAATTTCACACATGGCATATAAACTAACATGCTTTCCTTCTTGTCAATCTATATAAGCAGCTACATATAATATATTAGATAATATATATCATGCAAAATAACATATTAAAACCCTAATATGCCAGCATGCGTTTATCCGTGCGTTTAAGTGGGGTTTAACGATTACCTTAATTCCTGCAAAAATTGAATCTTACTAGTATTTTGGTTAAAGATTCAAGCTTTGATTAGCAAAACCAATACCTAAAAATAATATCAATAATTATTACATTAGAAGTAGGAAATTAAAGGGATAAAACTTTATAAAAGCTTAATTGATAACACAATTTACTTAACTATTAATATACCTCAATAATTAAACAAAACAACTCCCAAATAATGTGGGACTTATGCTGCATGAGCAGTATGAGCCACATGCAGGTTATGTGGGGAAAAAGGGTTGAAGGTAGGGAGGTACAAGGGAGGGGTGGTCATTTTCGGGTTGAGGCATTGGAGCTAGAAAAGAGGGAATGTGAGGGAGGATTGGAAGCAAGGGAAGGATGTAGGAGTGAAGAGGGGGTGTAGGTGGTGGTCGGGGATGGGTTGTTGGCAGCCAAAGGCGGCAAAGTGGACTACAAGAGTAGATGGGGCTGAGAAGGAAGGAAAAGAGAGGAGAAAAATGAAGGGCTGCAAAGGTTAGTTTTGGCCAAATTAAGTGTGGGGGTGGTAGAGGAGGTTGCAGGGAGTGGATTGGTGGTTTGGGTGGCGGTAGAGGCGTCGGTACGGTGACGGACGGAGTGGTTGCAGGGGTGTTGCCGAGAAGGGAGAAAAAAGATGGGGGAGGAAGAAGGAGCTGTGAGGTGGCTTGGGTGGTGTTGTGGTGGTGCAAGGCAGAAGTAGAAGGGTGTAGAATGTGGTTTAGGTGGTTGGTGAGGCGGAGGAAGCAGCGGAGGGAGGTGGTGGAGCCAAAACAGAGATGAAAATGGAAGGAGAAAAAAGGGGGTGAAAGGAGTTAGGGAAGGGTAAGGCTCAAAAAATAATGGGGCAGGAAAGGGCTTGTGAGGAGAAGAAAAAGAAGAGGGAGAAGAGGAGGGGATAGGTGGCCAGTCAGTGGTAGTGTATAGGGTGGCAGGGAGGTGGTAGAGTGGCAGGGATAAGGAAGGGAAGAAGGGGAAAGGGAGGCCATGTGTGAGGGGAAGTGCATGGCCGATTGGGTCCAAAATGATGAAAAAAGGACGGGGGGGGAGAGGGAGTGTTGCAGTGGTGGCAGGTGGTGGCAATAGGCAGTGGCTGGCATGGCGATGGGGACAAGTCGGGGGCCTGGGTTGGGGCATAGAAGAAGGAAGAAGAAGAAAGAAAGAAGGGGGGAGGTGCAAGCTGGCGAAGGAAATAAAAGGGCGTGGGCCGGCCCGATCTAGGGGAGAAAGGAAGGAAAGAAAAGAGGGGGAGATAGGTTGGGTTGCTGCGTCAGGGAAGGAGGAAAAAAGAAGAAGGGGGAGTTGCCCGAGCGGGAGAAGGAGAGGAGGGAAGGGGAGTGGGCTGGAGGCCCAGGCATATAAGGGGAGGCTAGTCTGGTGGCCCAAAGCCAAGAAAAAGGAAAAATAAAGAAAGAAGAAAAAGGAGAAAAGGGAAAAAGAAAAGGAAAAGGGAAAAAGAAAAAGGGAAAATAGGAAAATAAAATAATTTAATTTATAATATATAATATTTTTATGAATAAATTTATTTAATAATTTAATTTAATATAATTAAATATATGGGCCTAAAATGATAATTTTAGTAAAATATTTGTTTGAAAAATTATTTAAATAAAAAGAGTACGATGAAATAATAAAATATTTATTTTAATTTATCAAATATTCCTATCCAAATTTATATACTCAAAACTCCATAAAATAATTAAATTACATAATGTTAAAATCTAATTTATCCTAAATAAAATCTACTTATTAAATTTCAGGTTTTTAAAATTCCGGGGGATTACATAAACCTAAACATGTTCAAATCCTAACATATAATATACCAAATTTAAGTAACATTATCAATGAATGCTATGGAATATATGATAAAGCATGAAAATGGCTTGTTTGTACAATAATGCCCCCATTGAGACCTACACAAAATTAAATGCATAAAATAGCATGCTTACACTCATTATCATATGTACAGAATTATATAGTTAATTAAAAAACAATCATATACAGGATAAGTAAACATATAAATACTTTCACGCAATAATGGAAATTCATCAAGTTACTCACACATATTTATATTTCATACTACTACACATAATAACACAAAAGTCACAATCTTTATAATAAATCAAACCTAACATGATACTAAGCCTAAAAATCCTAACATACTCACATATAATATTCTAACATCTAAAGAGTTTAGTAGGAATTACCTAGGTCCAAGCTTAAGTAAAAAAATGTCTTTTCCAAGGTAACCTCAAATTAATCTTGGATTCCTTTCAATACCAAAAATCCAAAATAAGAAACATAACATAACAACAATTATAAAACAAACAAAGAAGTCTAAGACATCATATGCTCAATGAAGAGTAGGGAAATAACAAGGGAAGATGAAAAGTTAATCTTCACAAATTAACCAAAAATCTAAAATATTTTACTTATTTAAAAATAAATAAAGGCCAAATGAAAAGAATTAAAGAAGAGAGGTGGGAGCAAAAAGAAATGGAGTAAAGGAGGGATAAGTTATATTCTCAAGATAAATAGATAAAGAATACCAACACTTAGCTAAAAAATGCAAACAATTAAAGGGAGATGAAAGAGCAAAACAATAGAATGTAAAAGGAGAAAAATGCTTAATGAAAACAAAGCAACATAAATAAGATCAAGAGGTGGAGATGGGTGAAAATTTTGTAACAAGAGAGAAGGGAGGGTGGCTTTCACAACACTAGAATGGAAAGGACAATCAAGTAGAGTGTAAAGGGGTTGAATGAGGTTTATGAAAAACCAAAAAAAAAAAAGACACTAAGAAAGTGAGGGATGGTCAAAAAACTTGAAAAAGAAAGGAGGGTTAATTTGGCAAAGGTAATGTAAGGGCAAGAGAGATAATATGATTTGAGTGTAAAAAATGAAAAATGGTCACAAAGTAACATACTATATTATGAATAAATTCAAGAAAATGGCTCAAATAAGTAAAAAAAATATATGCAATAAATCATGATATAATCAACTAAAAAATTATGAAATAAACCATAATATAATCAATGAAGTTTAAAAGGTAATTATCACAACTTCTATACATTTTAAGTTTTTATAAAATGCTTTTAGAGGTGGTAAGATCAATAAATGGGAATAAATTAAGAGAACTATCAAATGGATCCCAAAAATACAAATATATATATAAAGATGAAAAATTAAATTGAAAACTATAATATTTAAAATTATTATTTATAAGAATTAAATTATATATCAAAAAACTCAAAACACATAAAGTTAATATAGCCCGGTCGGTTGCCCGACTTAGCCAGTCCACTGCTAGACCATTAGGCACCTTAAATTATCACACATAATAAAAATAAATTTAACACAAAATATTCTACAATCATTTTTAAAAATTAATTATAGATAAAATGACATGCTTATACTTAGGTTTTCAATTAGGGTTAATTAAAATTGAGTTTTTATAAGTATCCTATGATTGTATGTTTATCCTATTGCCCTATGATTGCATGTTTTTCACATATTAATATATATGATTTCATTCTCTTATGTTAGTTCATGTTCTCCTATAATTCTTAAATTTATATGTTATCCATGATTTATCTATGATGCCATGTAATGTGATTCTATGTGAGCATGTTATAATTGTGTGGTGAGTCTTGATTACTCAATACATGACCATATTGTGACTAAAATTTTTAGATGATATGGTATAGGTACTATTTGATGATCAAGAGTGAGTGTATGCTTGGTTGGATTTAATGCCATCAAAATTAGGATACTACATAGGGTTGATGGAGGCCAGTTGAATCAGATTGTAAGATCATAAGATCTTACAAAAATTATTAATTATGTTTAGGGCTCATAGTTTCTCAAGTCCTATCAAATAATTTTTTTAATGGGATAAATTAATTTTCATCAATTAATTTAGATTAGACAACTTTTAGCATCTCAACTTGGATGTAGTGATTCATTTCTTCTAGTATGTGAAGTTGAATCTATGAACTATTTTTGGGACTTATGTATATGGGTTGTGCACATAATTCAACTATATAATACCGAGCATGCAAATGTAGCATAGAGCATATAAAAACTGTCACAAGAGAACATGGTATAAAAATAATGAATTATATAAAGGAAAGCAAAATATGATAACACATGCCTAATAAATGATTTCCACCAAGGTCAAATGCTTAACATATCCTTTCACTTAAGTAAATACGAAACTTAATAATCCAAAACATACTGAGAGTGTTTCCTAAAGGGATGATGCAAAACCATTCTTAATCATTCCCCTAGCAATCACGTCACATCTCATAATTTTAATATTCGTACCAAAAAAATCCCAAAACCACACAGGTAGATAAAATAATCCAGACACTTATAAAGTACTATAGTAATACCGTCGCACTAAGGTAACATGTTACTCTCCAACCAAACCATCACATCAATCCCAATTAAGGCTAACAGAACAATAATAGCTTAGAGACATATAAAATACTTTAGTCATATTGGGACACAAGGGTGATACAGTACCCTACCAACCATTCCATCATAAACAATCTATATAACCATGGGTATAAATGAAGGTAACTATTGAACCATTAATCAAACCATGCTAATAACCATACATATTATTTCTTTACATTTTTATTGCTTGAGGGGATATAAGAGACAACACGAAGATATATATAAAGTACACCGATTATATTGGTACATAAAAGCAACATAGTATCCTCCCAACCGTACAACCCATAGAGGTATAAACATACCAGTAAACTTATGGTAACATAGTATCCTCCAACCTAAGTCACTTAATCATTAAGTATTGATATCCCCTATAAGACATGCATGTTTCCTATAGTGTAGACTATGGTTTTACGGGGACACTAAGGCACACTAATAAAACTAATCTAAAGTGAGAACGACTACCTTATCTCTAGGGTAGTAAACCATAGAGAGTAAACCATTTCCAAATTTTAAGATCTTCCACTTTAAATATTAGTATTTTTATTTAGTGATCATGAATATTACATAATATACAAATAATTTTAAGTTTCTTACTCAAAAATTTTTCCTTTCTTCTAATCATTCAATTCAACCCAAAGATCAACTTTTAAACCAAAGTTAAAGTTGACATTAAAGTTAATTTAATAATCTACTAAGGTCATTCTAGATCCAGTTATTCACTTTTAGGAACATTAGATTATAAATGATCAAAATACTATTGAGGCCATAGTTACTACATTATTATCCATTTTAAATATTAATTTTATTTTATTTAATTACCATAATCCCCTTTCTTCTGTCAAAGTTCAATATCTTCGAGCTACATTATATATATGCGTATGTAAGAAGGGCTTGACTAGCACATTCGATTTAGATCTATCATATCTTGGCTAAGGCATGTTTCTACTACAATTATCGATGACGAGAACAGATCTCGGAGATTACTTCGATGATTTGGCGGGAAACAATTACGTTTCCGGCATCCCATTTTTGCTAGCCAATTATGGTTATAGTCAGGCAGGTTCAGTTCATGTGCCCTCCAAAGTCCAAACCATTATTTTCTTCATTTTTCTTTCTTCTTATTTTTGGATTTTTTTTATTTCTGAAGGTATAGATAGCGATGGAGATATATTTTAGATTTTATGGTATTGTAATATGCTAATAATAGCTTAAAAATTTATAATAGAGTATATATTAAATAAAATAATAGCACTTATCTATCTACTAAAATGAAAAACAAGTTTTGGATGCATATATAATATAAAGTAGGTTAGTTTTGGTAGGATCATTTCCGAAGAAATTAGTAGAGCCTACTATAATGATATTCTTGATAAAAAAGGCTACAAATAAATGATATTAACTTAGTTATTATATTCATAAATTTAAAATAAAGTTATTTTATGAGTAAAAAATTAATAGATATTTCAATTAATAATATATATGTAATTATACAATCAAAAAGTAATATAGTGTGTCACTTAAGATTATACTATAAAAAATAATTTTGTTTATGTTTCATAATATAATGAATATTTGATTTTTTAATTTAATTTCATAATATAAGATTTTTTTACGAAAAGTGTTGGTAATCAAATATTTTGTTTTTCATTATAATTATATGTTATTTTATTTCTAATTAAATAAATAGGGAATGTTAAAATTTACGTGAGAGTGTGGGAAACGACAAAAGTGGGTAAGAGAGACAATGGAAAGGGGAAGCCACAAAAAAAATAACAAATTTTCTATTGTGACTATGGATGATGCAATGTCCTCAGTAAAAGTACTCTCTCCACCTTCAATGCAATATTTCTTAACACTCTCACAAAAGCACCTAATCATAAATACGAGTTGAGATGACCAATTGTATAAGGTTGATCCTTTGGTGGCAGCATCAAAAAGGAAAGTGATAAGGGTGGTTGCAAAGTCTCCTCACACTGAATATTTTGCTCCAAATAAGCCTAAACCATATCCATGAAGTGCTCAAGTTGTTAATCCATACCATTGTTTAAACACATTAAAGAGAGTATTGAAAATAACGCCAACAGTTAGTTCACATATAAAAATTAGAGGCAAAAATCCATCCTAAAACTATGTCCACTCATAAAATAATTTGGATCCTACAAATCAAACAAGGCTGAAGAAACTCATTTCAAAAAGAAACATTATAATTTAAATCATAGTCTCCGATACCAACTTATAACACCCCTAAATTTTACAACTTACAATTTTGGTTGAAGACAATGCGAAATGTTTTGAAAACAAAATAGGGGGACGTCACCACTACATCAAGTATGAAAGAGGTATGATCATCACCTAAAACATACTTGATGTAAGGAAAAATAACACTAGGGAAGCAAACGCATGCACTAACAATCTAGCAATAGGAATAATAAAGATAATCTTAATATGATAGAAGGGATAGAGATATAAAATCTAAACACACCGATCAAAGCTAAGAGTTAAATAAGCAAAAGCTAGAAAAATACTCAACACAGTTGACAAAAGAACTAATTATCCAATTAGTCTAACTCTCAACTAGAAAAAAAATATTATTATCAACTCCCAAGTAATGTGAGCCTAAGGGCCTGCATCATCATCTTCGGTATTCTCTAGTTGAGCGCATACCCCTACAAATTATTCTCTACTCACCTAATAAAAATTTAGGTCATTACAATAAGCACACAAGGTAGTATTAGTACAACAAACTATTGGTAAAATAAGATACCTAAAATATAGTGAGGTATGATGCTACGCATTGAGGTCATATAATAACATGGTATTAAAGGTGCTTAGAAAACCTATCACCTATCACCTAAGATCATGCTTATCATGGCATAATATGTAAGTTACATACATGACACAACCACTCAACCATAAATTTATAAGAACAAAAACATTAAGATAATTCAAGTAATGTCATTAGACATGACAAGGAAAAATGTAGGAGTGCAACTCCCATTACACATTGGCATAAGCTAATGAAGACATGGCCTCATTTTCTTAAGTTGCAACACCCTTTACATTCCCATATTATTAAACCATTATCAATATTAATTCATGATCATAACGAGTGTAAGACTGCAAATCCCATTGCACATTGGTATAAGCCAATGAAAATGTATGCTCAATTTTATGCCTCCAACACCTTTTACATATCTATTTAATTAAACCATTATCAACATCCATGATCGGGACAAATATAGGACCGCAACTCCCATTGCATATTGGTACAAACTTACAAGGACATACACTCATTTTTGGGTATGCAACACCATTTGCATATCAATATTATTAAACCATGATCAATATCCATGATCAAGATGAGCGTTGGATTGCAACTCCCATCACACATTGGTATAAGCCAATGAAGAAATAAAATCAATATCAAGTTTACAACACCAACCACACATAAAACTAGTGCTAAGAGGCTTTCAATAGGATCTTAAATATCCACGGCACTTGGTCTTCTAGGTTTGAGAGCTATGAGATCATGACTTGTATTTGTATGTGTATTCCATCATGGATTGTTTCATATAGGTGTTTGGTGAAGTTTTGAGCCAAAAGGAGACCAAAATATAAAACACGGGGCCCCATGTTTATGGGAACACTCAGTCTTGTAGATTTTTGGCTAAATCTGAGAGTTCTGAAAAAAAAAGGGGAGTCCTGTGTTTGTTGAGCCATTTTTTTTTTC